>JAWQFJ010007293.1:27500-41013 GCA_034096865.1 Theodoxus fluviatilis
GTTCGTTCTCGTGCACTTTTTTTTTAAAATAGTTTATTCGGTCTTTAAAAAATCACAAGAAGGACAAAATGACAGAGAAATAACAAAAAATGAAGAGACGAAAGTACATCAATCTTATGAATATCAACATCACATCATTATCCTCATCAATCATATCTTTACCATCGGATGATGGTGGTCTCATCATTGCCACCATCATAATCATTCTCATCATCATAGTCATCATCATTCTAGTCATCATTATCATAGTTATCATCACTATCATCATCATTATCAACATCATCATCATCCACATCAAATAGAGGAGAGAAAGGGTGGCATGGGTCGTTCATTTTGTTGGATCTCAGGAGAAAAAAATTGGGCTAATCCTTCTACGAAAAGCGAACTCGAAACGGAAGGATTAGATATATGGTGTAGATTGCTGACTTGCGTGTGTGCATGTGTGCGCGTGTGCGTGCGTGAGAGAGAGAGAGAGAGAGAGAGAGAGAGAGAGAGAGGAGAGAGAGAGAGAGAGAGAGAGAGAGAGGGAGGGAGGTAGGGAGAGAGAGAGTTTATCCCGTGCTAACATTCAGGAGTAATATCACCTAAAATAGTGCACAGGTCTCCCCATTTATTGTTGTAGTTGTCAGTGTTGTTGTTGCTTTGGGCAATGAATTTCTCGATTAATGCGTTTTGTCGTAGAATGTTAAGGAAGCCCTTAGTGTTTGGTTGACAACTTCTATATTTACATTTGTGAATGAAAGATTTTCCCAACAGCAAAATGTGATTAATCAGTTTGTTATGAGGAGCTGTACCAAACAGCAAACTTTGAGGGCTTGTTGGTAAAGTTAGGTCTGTGTTCTTGTGAAGCAATTAGACATATCCGCCCAGAAGCTACATACTATTGGGCATTCTACAAATAGGTGAGTTATTGTTTCGCTGCCTTCTTCGCAAAAATCACATTTTTCACTGTTCTTTATTCCTATCAAGTGGAGGAGTCTATTTGTATAAATTATGTGATTGTTAATTTTATATTGGAGACTTTTAAGGTATGTAGAGGTTGTGGCAGCCCTGGTTGCTTCACATATTTCATTCCATGATATGCTGGGATAGATCCGCTCCCATTTTTTCTGACCAGTCGATATATCTCGAGTTTGAATCATGGTGTTATAAATGTTTCTTAACCCTGTTTTGGCTGATGTTAGATTTCTGATGCAAGCTTGATGTTGACGCTGCTGGGTTACTTTGCCGCCCGAATTACGAATTATATCCACCCATGGCTTCGGAATTTTTCTTTTAAGATGTTCATAGTCTAAAAACGTCCCTGCTAAGCCGAATTGTCTTTTACATTCTTCGAATGTCTTCCATGTTCCTGTTGGATCAAGGATATCACGTATATATAACATATTTTTGTTGTACCAGTCCTTTATGAATATGACATGTATGTCTGGATTGAACCAAAGTGGTTCACTCAAAATGTCCTCACAACTTAACTGTCGCTTAGAATAGTTTTTAATGTACACCTCCCACGCTTTCAGGATGTCTTGCCAAAAGGGATTTTTGAATTCTGAAAGAAGATCTATAAGGAATTTACTGCCAACGTTGAGAAAGGATATATCATCGAATTTTCTTTTAAACCTACTTTTTATCAATGAGCACCAAGTGCTTTCACCTTCCATTAGTCTTTGCAGCCACGCTATTTTTCTAGTTGCAGTATACGCATTTACATCTATCATTTTTAATCCTCCTTTGGAGAATTCCTGACACAGGGTTTTTCGACTGACCCTGTCCGGTCCACCCTTCCAGATGAAGTTGTATAGAATTTTTTCCAAGGCCTTTTGTTTCTCTATTCCTGGGTCTGGTAGCAGGGAGAGCACATGAGTTAGTTTTGAGAGGGCAAGTGTTTTTATTACGGTTATTTTACCAAGTAGACTTAAATTACGGTGTTTCCATTGGTTCAGAAGTTGTTTTATCTCTTGAACTTTGCTTTCAAAGTTCAAGTTCGTGATGTTTGTCAGCCTTGGATTTAAATGGATTCCTAGTACTGTAAACTTATCATTTGTCCAGTCCAGGTTAATATCTGCACATAGTTTTTCTTTACTACGTACTTTGCTTCCGATCCATATAGCTTTCGTTTTTTCTAAGTTTATTTTTAATCCAGATATCCTGAAGAACAGATCAAGGGTGTTGAGAGTGTTTCGGAGGCTGCTTTCTGAACCGTCGAGGAGAATCTGAGTGTCGTCAGCATACTGAGTCAATTTATATTCTACGTTGCCAATTCTGATGCCTTTTATCTGCTTGTTTTCTCTAATCATTTGACCTAGCACTTCAGCGCAGAGGAGATAGGCATACGGCGCGATCGGATCACCTTGTCTACAGCCCCTTTTCAGGGGAAAGCTTTGAGATAGATGACCATTCTGTATAATACATGCTGTCATGTCTGTATAGAATAGCTTCATCCATGTTCGAAAGCTGCTTCCAAATCCAAATTTTTTTAAAACATCGCACAGGAAGGAGACGGAAAGAGAGTCAAAAGCTTTTTCAAAGTCTATGAGGAGCAACAGTCCTGGTATGTCCTTTTCATTGCATTCGTATATAGTGTCAAATACTTGCCTTATATTATCTCCAAGGTATCTCCCTTTGATAAAGCCTGTTTGATTAGTATGAATCAAATGTCCTAACACCGTTTTTAACCTTCTGCTAATGCTTCCTGAGGCCATTTTGTACACGGTAGTGAGAAGTGTGATTGGTCTCCAATTGCTTCAGACGTTTCTTTCTTTATTGGGTTTTGGGACACACGTAATCACTCCTCTTCTTTGTGAAATTGAAAAGGAACCAGTTTCGTAAGCTTCATTTATGGCTCTGAGCAGGAACTATTTTAAATCGTCCCAAAAGAACTTTAAAAAATTCAACAGGAAAGCCATCTAGACCGGGGGATTTTTCATTTTTCATTTCACGAAGTGTCGTTGCTAATTCTGTTAATCGTTCTCGTGCACTTGCCCTACCTCATTCTGAATGGCCCGTTCATACCCACGCATTGGTCCCGTTCATACCCACGCATTGGCCCGTTCGTGCTCGTGCACTTGCCCTACCTCATTGTGAATGACCCGTTCATACCCACTCAGTGGATGAATACCAACCACCCAGTTCCAGCTATTACTTCTGTATTATGCAAGTTTCATTTCTAGACAATTCAAATTCAAAACAATAAACATGCCTAGTTATCAGGGTCCCAGTTGATGGCCGTTGTGTGAATTGGTACTACGACTGACTGTGACCAACGTTTGGGATAATAATGATTGTCAAACAAAGTATCGAACAAGTTCATGAGAAATGGAATGTTCTTGTCACCCGCTATCTGTTGTTGTTGGTGTTGCGTACCTGGGCTAAACACTCCCAGGATCACCCAAGTGGGTGAGATGATTGCGTGTGTGACTGTTCTTGAACACCCCGCCATATAGGCAGCCACACTCCGTCTTCAGGGGAACCCGCTATCTTAAAACACTCACCAGGAATCCCGTCGAGACCAGCCGCTTCCCTGCCTTAATGCTCTGAAAAGCCGACCTTATTTGATTTACACTGACTGGAGTGTCAAGGACGGAATTTAGGAGACAAACTCCTGCTCCCGGAATTATCTCACCTTGGCTAGTATTTGTGCTACACATGTTCTCGAAACATTATTTACAAATGTCCATTTTAATGTCCGCGAGTGGGGCTGCCGTGCGAGTTGCATTTTGTATCAAACTCCAGAATTCCTTTGAGTTGTTTAGATGAGTTACGAGGAGCAGACGCCCACTACAGCCCTCCTAACAGCTTCACGGACATACCCTAGAGACAGTGAGGGCGGCCAGGTACCTGGGTGTGATCATACAGGATGACCTCTGCTGGGACAACCATATCAACAGCATTGTCAGCAGGGCAAACCAGACCCTAGGCTTCCTCCGGCGCAACCTCAAGATCTCTTCAAGAGCAGTCAAAGAAAGGGCATACAAGGCCTTTGTCAGGCCTACTATCGAGTATGCCTCGTCGGTATGGGATCCTCATTCGCAGAAGCACATCGACAAGGTCGAGGCTGTCCAGAGACGTGCTGCCCGTTTCGTCTGCAACCGCTACCATAACACTTCAAGTGTCAGCCAGATGCTGGACTCCCTTGGGTGGCAGTCCCTGGATGAACGCAGGAAGCTTGCTTGCCTGTCGATGCTGTATAAGATCAAACACAGCATCGTCCACTGTCCTGGCATCAAGTCAAAGCTGGTTCCCCCACCACCACGCCAGCGACGATGTCATAGCCAGCAGTTCAGTCTCATCACCTGCCGAACGCAGTACCGGAGTGCAGCCTTCCTCCCCAGAACAATAAGGGACTGGAATGCCCTACCTCCAGCCGTGGTTGAGGCCAGCACTGTCGACACGTTCGTGTCGCGTGCCTCCCGCTAGGACGGGACCACTGTGACTCCCCCCCCCCCCCCCACCTCCCCAGACACCCCAACCTGTAAAAAATTTACGTGCCAAAGTAATCACTATTGATAATCGTGGGCAGAAACGGAAAGAAGAAGAAGATGATCTAATAGTCAGCGACTAATGGCAGTACTGTGTTCGGTTTTCTTTTGGCGGATGAGAAATTCGTCATGTCGTCTACAAGATGCATTATCAATTGGTAGTTTACTTTTCTTGTGGCGGTTTAAATCTCTCTTTGCCAGCGTCTTGGTTGCCTACAATCAGAATCAAACCAAGCCTTTTGATTGTCACCAGCAACTCCGCTACTGGTCTTGAAATCTTTCTTCGTGCAGTCTACGCACGAAATCTGACTATCCATGAATATTTTTAAAGCGTCATCAGCAGAATTTTGCAAGGCGTCTTATGCTCTAATGAGTTGGTCAGTGAAATCCTTGTGGCTACTGGATTGAACAATTTCATCTGCTTTGGTGGGATTCCACCTTATCAAGGAGACGGGCCAGATTGGAATTTTACTTTTACCAATTAGCGATTTTGTTCCTAGCGATATTTTGGGTGGCATATGATCCGACTCTATACGATGGACTAATTTCATACCTATATTATAATTCAGCATATTAGCCGACACAAGATAATAATCTATTACGCTCTCTCCGTGTGGAGATACGTAAGTTGTACGTCCCTCGCAGTTACTGCTTGTGCATCCATTTAAAATACAGAGTTGGTGTACTTTAAAGAGGTATATTAGAATGGACCCAATTTGGCTGACCATATTATCTAGCGATAGCCTAGACAATGTCACGTGCTCGCACATGCATTCTCTGTCATCGATTTCTTCATTATGTTCATTCTCAGTCTCCAAATGAAGACACCAATGACCGACCCTTGCGTTTAGATCGCAACATACAAAACGTATAGATTATGAGAAGCGCTCTTGTACTTCTAGAATGATATCTTCCAGTAAGTATAATTTGCTTGACACCCTTTTATCAGCATACTATGAGGAAACGCGTGGTGGGACATACAGAAATGACAATGCTTGGTTTCCTACACTTTACGCGAAACACCAACGCATTATCATATTGAGTCTGTACCTCAGGAATACACAAGGGAAAACGTATCTGAATGAGAGCAAGCACTCCTCCAGATCTCTTTCTCTGAACCGACAGGTTTTTCCCCGGGGAAATGGAACAAAACATAATTGTCAAAATGAATGGAGAAATCAAAAGTGTCTGTTTTAAATGTCTCGAGGAAACAACAAATGTCAAACTGATATGCGTATTCAAGGAAACCAGGTTCTTGAAGATGTGAACTTAACCCACCAATGTTTCAATACAAAACGGGGACATTGAGGTAATAAACAGTCTTATCCTAGTAATAAAAAACAACCCTGTCCTAGTGGTAATAAACAGTTTCGTCTTAGTGGTAATACACACGTCTGTTCTAGTGGTAATAAACAGTCATGTCTTAGTAATAATAAACAGTCTTGTCCTATGGGTAATACACAATCCTGTCCTAGTGGCAACAAACAGTCTTGTCCTAGTTCTAATAAACAATTATGTCCTAGTGGTAATAAACAGTGAAGTTCTAGCGGTAATACATAGTCCTGCACTAGTGGTAATAAACAGTCCTGTTGTAGTGATGATAAACAGTCCTGTCCTAGTGATGATAAACAGTCATGCCCTAGTGTTAATGAACAGTCCTGTTGTATTGGTAATAAACAGTCCTGTTGTAGTGGTAATAAACAGTTCTGCCCTAGAGGTCATAAAACCGCTGGCGCTGAACCTCCAGGTTTTAGCATATAAAAACACCAATAAAACTGTGAGGACCTCCAGTAAACCTGGAGGGATAAAAACCGCTGGCGCTGAACCTCTAGGATTTGGCATTACAAATAGCAACAACAACAACAACAAAAATATAAAAAGATCGGGTTTGAACCCGCAACCTCTCGAGGAAAGAGGGGGGCGGGGGGGGAGTAAGGTTCGAACCTTCAACCTCTCACGTGTACAACAACGGGTGGGGTGGCTCTTTCTCTCTCTCTCTCTCGAATACCATTCACACATTAAAAAAAGCTTCTGTGCGGATTCGAACTCGTACGCGCATCCCCTACAACCAAGCATGTCCCAGCGACAAAAAAATATTCGACCCGCTACCGAGTGAGCTAATCCATAAAGCTGTGAGGACCTCCAGTAAACCTGGAGGGATAAAAATCCTTTTTGCTCCTTCACCAATGTCCAATATCCTCGAAATTACGTCACGTTATTCGACGTCAAATGATCACGTAACACAAGACAAAACTTCCCTTGAATCGGGACAGAATTCCGTCCCTTGCCTTCTTTGCAACACCAAAACGTAAAAAAGTCACTTTCTTTTCAAACTTTCATTCTAAAAATTAAATACGTTCAATCGGACCTAACTTCCAGTAAGTGTGCAAAATGTCAAGAAAATCCGACCAGTAGTTTTTGAGATATCAGCCGTTAAGATGGGACTGACAGACACACACACAGACAGACAGACAGAATGACAGACAGAATGACAGACAGAATGACAGACAGACAGACAGACAGACAGGCAGGCATGCAGGCAGGCAGGCATGCAGGCAGGCAGGCAGGCATGCAGGCAGGCAGGCAGGCAGGCAGGCAGGCAGGCAGGCAGGCAGGCAGGCAGGCAGGCAGACAGACAGACATACAGACAGACAGACATATAAAGCTGTGAGAACTTCCAGTAAACGTGGAGGGATAAAGCTGTGAGGACCTCCAGTAAATCTGGAGGGATAAAGCTGTGAGGACCTCCTGTAAACCTGGAGGGATAAACACTTCTGTCCTAGTGGTAATAAACAGTCCTGACCTAGTGGTGATAAACACTTCTGTCATAGTGGTAATAAACAGTCTTGTTCTAGCGGTAATGCATAGTCATGTCCTAGTTGTAAAAATCTGTCCTGTCCTGGCGGTAATACACAGTTCTATCCTAGTAATAATAAACAGTCCTGTTCTAGTTGTAATAAATAGTCATGTCCTAGTGGTAATAAACAGTCCTGCCCTAGAGGAAATAAACCCTTCTGTCCTAGTAATAATAAACAGTCCTGTTCTAGCGGTAATAAACAGTCATGTCCTAGTGGTAATAAAATGTCCTGTCCTAGCGGAAATAAACAGTCTTGTCCTAGTTGTAATAAACAATTCTGACCTAGTGGTAATAAACAGTCCTCTTCTAGCCGTAATAAATAGTCTTATCCTAGTGGCAATCAACAGTCCTGTTGTAGTGATGATACACAGTCATGCCCTAGTGGTGATAAACAGTCATGCCCTAGTGGTAATAAACAGTCCTGTTCTCGTGGTAAAAACTGTCCTGTTCTAGCGGTAATAATCAATCCTATTGTAGTGATGATAAACATTCCTGCTGTAGTGATGATAAAAAAGTCCTGTCCTAGTGGTGATGAACAGTCATGCACTAGTGGTGATAAACAACCCTTTCCTAGTGGAGATAAACAGTCCCATCCTAGCGGTAGTTTCTCAGACGTGTGTGAACTCAGCTGTTTAACAGCCGTGTATTTATTCAACATTTGGTTCGTGTACTGATTCTTTTGTTTTCCTACTATCATTCATCCTTCTGTCAAATCATCTAACAGTCAGTTCCTTCCTTTATCTATCTCTACCATCCATGAATAAAATTATCGATATTTGTCATTTCAATTCATCTTTTTATGCATTGGTTCATCCAATGAAATATTTCCTAATGTGCTCGTTGTATTGTTGCATTTCTACTCTCATGCATTCATGTTACCGTTTTATCAAACTACACGTCCCAAGGAAAGCTGGAAAAAGTACAGAAATAAGCAAATATGACCACAATATTTACAGTGTTTCCTGTTGTCACCATTCTATTCTCTATCTACTTTACTCATCCCCTTTCATGCCTTTTTCTTTCTTCTCTCTCTACAGTAATTCAATTCTTTCTTGCTGTCTCCCTTCTTCTCTCTACATTACTCATCCCCTTTCCTTCTGCCTCCCTTCTTCTCTCTCCACAGTAATCATTCCCTTTCTTGCAGTCTTCCTTCTTCTCTCTCTACAGTACTCATCCCCTTTCCTGCTGTCTCTCTTCTTCTTCTCTCTACAGTACTCATCCCCTTTCCAGCTGTCACCCTACTTCTCTCTCTACAGTACTCATCCACTTCCCTGCTGTCTTCGTACTTCCCTCTCTACAGTACTCATTCCCTTTCGTGCTGTCTCCCTTCTTCTCTTTCTTCAGTAATCCCCCTTTCCTGCTGTCTTCCTTCTTCTTTCTCTACATTACGTATTCCCTTTTCTGCTGTCTCCCTTCTTCTCTCTCTACAGTACTCATCCTCTCCCCTGCTGTCTCCCTTCTCTCTCTACAGCACTCATCCCCTTTTCACCTGTCTTCCTTCATCTCACTCTACAGTACTCATCCTCTCCCCTGCTGTCTCCCTTCTATCCGTACAGTTTTCATCCCTTTTCCTGCTCTTTCCCTTATCACTCTACAGTACTCATCCTCGTTTCTGCTGTCTTCCTTCTCTCTCTACAACACTCATCCGCATTCCTGCTGTCTTCCTACTTCTCTCTCTCTCTCTCTCTCTCTCTCTCTCTCTCTCTCCAGTACTTACCCCCTTTCCTGGTGTCTCCCTTCTTCTCTGTATGAGTACTCATCCCCAATTCCTGCTGTTTTCCTTCGTCTCTCTCTCTACCGTGCTCATCTTCTTTCCTGTTGTTTTTTTCTTCTCTCTCTTCCATTCTCATCCCCTTTCTTGTTGTCTTCCTTATCTCTCTACAGTACTCATCCCCTTTCCTGATGTCTTCCTACTTCTCTCTCTCTCTCTCTCCTCTCACTCTCCTCTCTCTCTCTTTCTCTCTCTCTCTCTCTCTCTCTCTCTCTCTCTCTCTCTCTCTCACTTCAGTACTCATCCCCTTTTTTGATGTCTCCTTTCTTCTCTCTCTACAGTACTCATCCCCTTTCCTAACTTCCGTGATGCCTTTGTAAGAATTAAATACGGGTTAAATGATCCGAAGTGTAACACACAGCGTTACAACCAGATAAACGCGGACATGAAGTGCCCCTTTCGTCCAGAAGTCGAAAATGAGGAACATGTACTGTTACACAGTAGTACCTATGCAGATTTTCGAAAGAAAGATCTCCAAAAACATATTTACACAGGGACGTATTATACCTGTGCACAACTAATGAATTTACCGAGTACAATATGCATACAAGATGTGGTCATGTATGTGCACTACGCACTAAATCTTCGGGAGAAGAAACTTTCCCCCCAAACTCGTATTTAAACAGTGCCGGTAATTGTCCATCACGTAATTGACCTGTGATTTTGTCAATAGGGGATGGCGGTCAATTAAGATGCTTCAGGGATGAATGTGTTAATGAATTTGTATATATATTATTTCAAAACGGAATGTTTTAAATCAGTCTGTATTGAGCATTGCAGACAGGAAAATGTTCAGTGTTCACGTCCACGACGAATAAAATGAGGAACGTTCGAATGCAATTCTACATGTATACATCATATCGGGTTTTTTCAACTGCATATTGAACTTTGGGTCGTCTGCCCCAATAAAAGTCAATCAATCAATCAATCATTCCCTTTCCTGATGTTTCCCTTCTTCTCTCTCTCTCTCTCTACCGTACTCATCCTCTTTAATGTTGTCCTCCTTCTTCTCTCTCTACCGTACTCATCCCCTTACCTGCTGTCTTCCTTCTTCTCTCCCTACAATGTTCATTACCTCACTGCATCACAACGAAGAGAGTTGTTTTGTAAAAAAAACTTACGTGCGACACTGAGTGCTATTCAGTTAGCGAGTATTACAACGAAAAGTGTTTTGTGGTGAAACACTTACGTGATACACTGAGTTTTATACAGATAGCGAGTATCACAACGAAAAGAGTTTTGTGGTGAAGCATTTACATGAGACACTGAATCTTATACAGTCAGCGAGTATCACAACGAAAAGAGTTTTGTGGTGAAACACTTACCTGATACAGTGAATCCTATACAGCCTGCCAGTATCACAACGAAAAGAGTTTTGTGGTGAAACACTTACCTGATACAGTGAATCCTATACAGCCTGCCAGTATCACAACGAAAAGAGTTTTGTGGGGAAACACTTACATGAGACACTGAGTTCTATACAACTTGCCAGTATCACAATGAAGAGAGTTTTGCGGTGAAACACTTACATGAGACAGTGAATCCTACATAGTTACCGAGTATCACAACAAAAAGAGTTTTGTGGTGAAGCACTTACATGAGACACTGAGTTCTATACAGTTAGCGAGTATCACAACGAAAATAGTTTTTTGGTGAAACACTTACATGACACACTGAATCTTATACAGCTTGCCAGTATCACAACGAAGAGAGTTTTGCGGTGAAACACTTACATGAGACACTGAATCTTATACAGCTTGCCGGTATCACAACGAAGATAGTTTTGTGGTGAAACACTTACATGAGACACTGAATCTTATCCCTCCAGGTTTACTGAAGGTCCTACAGACTTTGTCCCTCCAGGTTTACTGGAGGTCCTACAGACTTTATATGTCTGTGTGTGTGTCTGTCAGTCTGCCTGTCTGTCCAGACTTAAGGGCTGATTTATCAAAACCTACTGGACGGATTTCTTTGCCATTTTGCACATTTACTGGAAGTTAGGGCCGATTGAATGTGTCAAATTTTCAGAATCGAGGTTTGAACAAAATGTGATTTTTTAAGGTCGTAAACTCGATAACACCCCCCTAAAATGTCAATTGACGGAATGGCGAAATGCAAAGTTATGACGTGATCATTTGACGTCGATTAACGTGACGACATTTAATCAGTATGTCTGTCTGACAGTCCCGACTTAACTCTTAAACGTTTGTCATTTTCAGGCTTTTTTTTAGCTAAGACTACACATACTATCTTTAGCAAAGCTTATATACGTTATTGCTGATATAAAATATGACATATTATATACCATTTTATTTAGAACAAACTAACCTTTTTTACTATGATATTTGATTTGAGAAAAAACTGTTATGTATAAACTATTTTTTTTAAAATATGCAAAAAAAAATTAACAAAAAACCGCACTAAATTGACAACACTCTACAATCACAAAGAACAATTTTTTAGGGGGAGATAGTTTCTTTTGTTTTCTTTATTTCTAACATAAAATACAACTATATTTACACATAAAATTTCAATCTGCATATTTTTTCAATCAAATTTAGTGATTTGAGAGAGTTTTTTGTAAAGCTACTAGTCTGAAGCTTTCGGCAAAAAAAACCCATAAAATAATGCACTTAACAACAGGTGAACTTACTTATTCAAAATGTATTTCTTTTCCTCTTGTCTAAGTTACACATAAATCATTTGTGCATAAACCATATTTACACACACAAAAACTGTCAATGTGAAATGAAAACAACAAACAAAACTGGTTCTATGTGCCTGCCGATGCAATTAAATCTGGTGGTACTCCAGCAGGCAGTTGCGGTCATCCTGTAAACACAGGAATGTGTTGCAGGCTACAGAGTAAGTTCTTGTTTTCCTTTCTATTTTGAATTTAGTGTAGCACAGCTTACAGTTTCGTCTGTCTTTAGTTTTGCACATGTTGGGGATGATGCTGTGGATGGTGTATGTGACTGGCTTGTCCACAACCGGCACATCCACATCAACATCAAACCCCCCCCCGTTGTCTTATAAGTTCTTCAGTGAAGGCCAGCTGATTATACTTTGCATTCCTTTTCAATTCTTCTACATCTCTGTGTTGTTCTCGCCAGTTTTGAAATAAAATGTATGAGTTCACCCTAGCTATATCCAAGAACAATTTACAGAATAAAAAGAAGCAAATACGTCCGATAAACAAAGATAAAAATAGCAACACGCACCTTCGATAATCAATCCCGTCGATGTTTGGATCTATATTTTCGCCATTGCTTGAAAATGACGATTCATCATCACACCAAACTTCATCATCACTTGAATCATAAGCAATATCATCTTCAGAAGATGATTCTTGGTCCATATTTGACGATTTTATCGAGCAGCGAAGCAAAACCAGTGACGCTAAAACATTTAAGATGGCGATCGGGAAGCAGACGCTTTGCTGCGCAGTAAATAACTATTTTTGCATATTTTCGCAATTAAACTGAAATATGATATAACTTTTTTTGCTTAGCAATGCTTTTTCTTCAATGATATATAATTTTTTCAAGAAAATAATTTTTTTTACATTTAAATTATAAGTGTTATTATTATCGACCACCGGTGGTCGAAATCATGCATAGAAAACGTTTGAGAGTTAACGGCTGATTTCTCAAAAACTACCTGACGATTTTCTTAGAAATTTTGTACACGTACTGGAAGGTAGGTCCGAGTGAATGTATTAAATTTTCAGAATCGAGGTTTGAAAACAAAGTGATTTATTTAGGTCGTAAACTCGAAAACACACCCCCCCCCTAAATGTCAGTTGACGGAATGGCGAAATGCGTGGCGTAATCGAGATCGAGTCAAAAAGAGTTATATTTTCCTACTTTCAGCAAAACAATGGCTTTTTCGTATGTTGATCGTCTACCAGCAGACGCAAAAAATCGGTACTACGAGAAGATTATTGACGTTGATGGGTTAGATCCGTATGAAATACCAAACAGTTCGTGGTCTGGCGACAAAAAACAGTTGCCGGACATAAACCACGCCAGAATTGTACAATATTTTGTGCTGGGCAAAAGTGCATAGACGTGCGAGAATTTTACAGCCTACAAGAGCTTGGGAGCTTACAGGACTTTCGTCTGTGGTTGGGTGCGAGAAGTGCGAAGCTATGAACCAGATAGCTGTCAGAACACAGTAGTTTCAGCAAAGGTAAATGGTCTGAAATAAACTTATTTTGTTTACTCCCAGGGTAAAATCTCATCGTACACCATCCTATTTAACGGTAACCTGTACGTTGTCGCTGCAAACGAGGCCTATTCACAAAACGTCGACCCAGATTTGTACCGGTCCAGTCAGATTGAACAAACATTGAATATTGATGCAATTGATATTGCTGTTTTGTAGTATCAAAAAGGAGATGAGTTGTGC
>JAWQFJ010007294.1:2500-5000 GCA_034096865.1 Theodoxus fluviatilis
CGGGAATGGCGCCAACATTTTCATTTCCATTCTTGGCTACAGTATTAAAAAAAAACTTGTACAGAAAAGAAAAAAACAACCCTGAGTGAATTTTCACAACTAGAATTTTTCAGACACAAGAGGATCGCTGCGCATCGTGTTGTGGCATCAAACGACCGGAACGATTCCAAGAGTCCCAAAGCATTGGCACTGGCATCGAGGAGGGCAGCAGGACCAGAGCAACCTCATCAGCTCACAAAGAACGAACGGGTCCCCAGAGATTTGGGGGGCTTTTGATTGATCTGTGGCAACTCATAAAACTGCGCTCTCGTAAAACCAATGGAGCAGACCACTCCCGAACATGGGGACGTTTTGACAAACGGCCGGTGCATCGTAAAAGCCCCGATGAAAATGTGAGTCCCAACGAGATGGCACTTGAATCGATAAACCTCTTTTCCTCCCCCCCCCCCTCCTTCTCCCACCCTCTCCTCCTCCCCTTCCCACCCCTTCACTCCCTCCTCCCACTCCTCCCCCACCCCTGCCCCACCCCTCCACCACCCCACCCCTCCCCCACCCCTCCCCTTCACCACCCCTCCCCCACCCCACTCCACTCACCCCGGTCTCCCACTTTACACTGTCCACCCGAGGACTGTCCTTGAATTCGAGGGCGTACAAGTGAAAAGAAATGTTCTATAAAATGATTTCGAATAATCAGCCAAAATGAAAAGCAAAAGGGGAAAATCAAGCCTTTTGAGAATTTTTCATTTTTCTAACATTTTAGTATTTGTACCTTTTTGTGCTGTTTTGTAGGGATATTATAACCTGATATATTTGAACAACTTGTTACGGATGTAAAGTCACTGAAATGCGAGGAGGAAAATAATTTTCAAAAGTATATTACTCAACTATATTAGAAAGTCTTTTTTTTTCTTCTTTTTTCTTTTTTTTTTTTTTTTTTTTTTTTGGGGGGGGGGTATCCACCTGTTTGGGTATGTTTTGATTCATACATTTATGAGAAGTAAAAAACCCAGTAAAATCCTTACTAGGGACATTAGCTTCCTTTTCGTTTGCACGCTCATTTACCCATCCCTATGACAATTTCATCCCATCCCATTTGCAAGCATTTCAACAGAGCACCATCGAGTAAAAACCTTTCCTTCCACGCTGACAGTCCATGGAGTGGACACCATGCGTACACTTCTAAACTCTGCACAGCCATTGCAACCCTCAGTGTTGAACCAGGGCACTCGGTTCCACCCCGTTGCTCTCTGGCATGTATGATCCTCTCTGTTCCTGTGGCCTCCCTCCCATCCAGCTCTCATGTGCATTTTTCCCCTCTCTCTCTCTCCCTACACTGTGATCAAGTGGAGCAATCTGTAAAACCGCCTGCGCTGCTAATAGCGCGCGCCGGGCCTCTCTCTGCAACCCTGATGACAGTCATATCTTCAGGCAGTGACTCACACAGAACCCTGCTGCTGCTGCTGCTGCTGCTGCCGTCGCTGCTGCTGGTAATGACGACGATGCTTGTGATGCTGGTGAGGGTGTGCGTGCAACCCATTCTTCAGGCTCTCCCTTTGTCATCCCGTCAGCCCTGCCCTGCCCTGCCCTGCCTGCAGCGCACACAAAGCAGGGCACACAAGACGGGGCACACAGGCCCCTGACGAGCTTCAAGACTGCCATGTTGGGCAAGCATGGGGGTGGGCCACATCTGCCCTGTCAAAGGTTAATCTGCATCAACTGCAGAAATGAGAACGAGGATGGAAGAAAGGAATGGAGTGGGGAGAGAAAGAATGAAATTGAAATGTAAATTCAGGAAACGAAGACGGGGGAAAAAACGGCGCTGAAGGATATTAGGAGGTTACTGGGGTAAAACAAGGAAGACGAAATTTATTTTTACGTGTACGAAGGGGGTTTATGTATGTGTCACACTGTAGTTATGTTTGGTGTTGGTTGTGCTACAGAGAAAAACTAGCTTCCAGTCTTCCAATAAGTCAGTGTGCTGCATGAATAATTAATTACACACGTTTTACTATGGCCCATGATAACTCACAACTATCGAATCTGTCCCTTGCCACTAGGCGACTACTTAGTATTGAAACACAACAACCAAATGCAATCACAAAAGTTAGACATGACTATGGAAACTTGACAAGGAAAACATGTGCATGTCTCAAATGACAAAAAGAGCAAAGCATGTGGGGTCCAATAAATTGTCCCCTGAACGTCCGTTGCATAAAAGCCAAGAACGTTGACTTATTATTTATTTAAGATTGGTTCACGGATTCCCTTAGGTTTTATCTTTGAATAAAGCATTTGCTTTATTGCTAAATTATAATTCCATCCGCCGCTGTTTGCGAGAGGCACGTGGGGAAGTGGCTGTGTTGTCGACGCTTGCACAGCTTGGAGGAGGCCCTGGTGAATCAGCATTGACAACAGTCGTGAGTCAAAGCCATCAAGCCTTTTCCACGCCACAACAGCCTAGGCTTCGGGCTGGATTTCTTCCCCAGACAGTCGGAACAAA
>JAWQFJ010007294.1:10000-25000 GCA_034096865.1 Theodoxus fluviatilis
GTTGTTGGCCGTCTTGGAGATCTGCGAGTTGAGCATCTTGACGCCCAGCCTGGGGGAGGAGGAGGACGCCGGGGTGACCGCGGCCAGAGGGGACGAGCCGGAGTCGGAGCCTGGCTTGAAGACCACGCTCTCGTTACTGGAGTGGCTGCTGTTTCCGCTCACGCCTGCAGCAACAAGCAAGATGTGGTCAGTAGAGTGATGCTTGGAATAATGGAGCAGTTCATTGAATTGTGTACTGTGAGGTAGCAAGGGCATTGAATTGTGTACTGTGAGGTAGCAAAGGCATTGAATTGTGTACTCTGAGGTAGCAAAGGCATTAAATTGTGTACTCTGAGGTAGCAATTCATTGAATTGTGTACTCTGAGGTAGCAATTCATTGAATTGTGTACTCTGAGGTAGCAATTCATTGAATCAGGTGCTGTAAGATGAAGAGTGCTTTGATAAGTTTGATAAACGCTGAAGATGTCTAGCTAAGGCATGTTCACAGAGATAAAGCAAACTCAATGATATACACTCGTTTGTGCAGTAATAAATATAACCTTTGATTAATTAATAAATAAGCTCGTCAACTTCTAATTTCAGGGCTACAAGGACGAGTGCAATGACTCGTTAGGATATGCCGAAGATACCTTGCAATGGCGCATACTATGTGAAAATGAGACTCTAAATAAATGTGTGTATGCTTACTAGTTTCCAATTTGAGCAATGCAGAAACAAAATCAGAGACAACGTAGTTAAAGGCAGTATGTTTCACCATACTACACATTGAGTTATGTGCGAAAAGCATTCAATACTGGTGATAAAACCACAAGGATAAAGGTACGCAGACAAACGATGAAAAGGCCCAAGCAATGTCTCTATCCTGCCCTAAGCTAGCTGGGCAGCACGACTGCAGTCAGTGACACCAACTCTGCCTTCCTGTTTTACAACTACTCCCGACCCTCTTGCAGTATTCCACAATCTGCATATCGCTTAAGAACACAAAATGAACATCTTAAGACTGATATCAGTTTCACAGCGCTCGTACCTGGCAGGCTTACACTATTCCTTCATGAATTATCACCACCATCAGCGATCATCTGCCCATCTCACACGTAACAGACTGCCCATTACCAATCACTATCACTACCTACCTGAATGTGAGAAGTCAACACTAGTCATAATTAGTACTTAAACCTGATTTACAGCAATAAATCCCACCCCTGCCTCTGTGACAGGTGATACCAATCAACATCTCTACCTGTAGCTGAGTAGTATATATCAATCAACATTACACCTGTACCTAAGTAGTATATACTAATCAACACCTCTATCTGTATCTAAGTAGTCTACACATATCAACATTACAACTGTACCTGAGTAGTCTACATCAATCACCACCACACTTATACCTAGTAGTCCACACCCATCACCACCACACTTATACCTAGTAGTCCACACCCATCACCACCACACCTGTACCAAGTAGTCCAGATCAATCACCACCACACTTATGCCTAGTAGTCTCCACTAATCAACATCACACCTACACCTGAGTAGTACATAATCCACACCCATCACCACCACACCTGTGCCTAGTAGTCCACACCCATCACCACCACACCTGTACCTAGTAGTCTACACCCGTCACCACCACACCTGTACCTAGTAGTCCACACCAATCACCACCGCACCTGTACCTTGTAGTCCACACCCATCACCACCACACCTGTACCTAGTAGTCTACATCAATCACCACCACACCTGTACCTAGTAGTCTACACCCATCACCACCACACCTGTACCTAGTATTCCACACCCATCACCACAACACCTGTATCTAGTAGTCTACATCAATCACCACAACACCTGTACCTAGTAGTCTACACCCATCACCACCACACCTGTACCTAGTAGTCTACATCAATCACCACCACACCTGTACCTAGTAGTCTACATCAATCACCACCACACCTGTACCTAGTAGTCCACACCCATCACCACCACACCTGTACCTGAGTGGCTGGAGGGCGTGGAGACAGGAGACTGGTGCAGGCTTTGCTGGCTGCCGTCCCTGGCCAGGCCACGGGGTGTGGCAGAGCGCTGCAGCACGGACAGGTTGGTCTGCGTGTTGCTGTCCGCCTTGCGGCTCGCGCTGCCCTCGCTGGGCGCCGTGCTGCACGTGGGCTTGACCACGTTGACGGACTGCGTCATGGTCACGCGGCCATGGGCCTGGTCCGGCGCCGCCGTGGGGATGACCGTGCGTCCCGATTGAGCTGCGCATGGGACGACACGGTTGTAGCCAGGTCAGAGATGGAGGAACACATACACACATTGTTTGATGAAGTCTGTACTCTCAAGGATGGAAAGTAGCAGTCGAGGCTTCCTCACCACCAAGGAATGAACCACAGAACCTTACTGTCTCATACTATTGCCGAATAAGATAAGGAGTGGGCGTAGTGGCTCCACCTGTCGGCAATAGTGCGAGGCCATTAGAAGCCATGTTTCAGTTTCTGCTCAGGATGACAAGACTGCTATGTTCCATCCCTGTGTTTAGAGTTATATCAGCGTCCCTATAACGAGAGATTACAGACACGCCCCTTTCTCCGTGTTTCTTAACAAAGTGTTTACTTTGAGCGGGGACTTATGTAATGAAGGACGAGAAAGATGTCGGTGCTGTCGAGGGATCACATGAGAATAAAAAAACAATGCATTTTTCTAGATCCAATTACATACATTCTAGAAAGGTCAACAGCGTATGAAGATTCATCATTGCAAAAGATGTTTACAGTTCGAAGGAAAATACATTTTAGAACAGTGTATACGAAATATCATTCTCAGGTCAAAATCGCACGTAGGTCTCAAGGAAAGCATATGCAAATCACTTCATGATGAAAAATCACTGGAAATGACATTGATGAACAACTACTATACGATATCCTTTTATAAAACAGAACACGAAGACGACGTACAGAAAAACACACAACAAATTACAATGAGACAACGGCATGCCCTAGCGCTTACGCTGGCCTTGTTTCTCGTTACAGGCAATTTTCTTCCATATTCAAAGAAACCCCAACAGGTAAAATGTTTCATTCGACGTAGATTTTACGTCGATGCCCTGCGCAAAGCCAACTCAGATAAGCTTTCGTATGAAAACACGTTATCCACTGTCAGAAGATCAGGTCAGTCCTGGGAGCTTCAGGAGAAAATCTGGAAGCAAAGCGGGTGCATGAGCAAATTTATATGAATTTCATCTTTACATTCAGGAGTTCCTCTGTGAGTTAGGGTGCTCCGTGTACCCTACTTAATTGCAATGACTTTAAAGAAAAAGTGTATTTACAAAACTTTTTCTACAACAAATACAGATCAAAACAGGTGGGTGAAACTTCTTTGAATTTCTCGACAGACAGCCAAGACTTGACACAATCAGTTATCCTCATAGGACCAACAGACACAGTCGGTGCGTGTAGCAAACTACAGCATCCTGCCTACGGAGAGAACACACACAGAGGGACAGCGAGGAAGGAACGTGGCTGTAAGTACATGAGCGGCTCCCGTCCTTGCTGGCAAGCTGCAGTCGCTCGTGCTGGTGCAGAGGCACTGGCGGCGCTGCACTGAAGGGACACACAGTTGCCTCCCTTGGAAGGCGGCGCGACTGATCCATCACTGGGGGGGAAAGCATGGCGGACTTCAGCAAAGGGAGAGCAGGGTCTTTCCCTCGACCACCACCACGCGGCCATCTTTACTCCAGACGCCTCTCATGTAGAATGTTCCATCGCAGCGGAGATTAATACGTAAGTTTCATCCATTTGAATCGCTGCTTGGGCCGTGTTTGGATTCCATTTTGTAACCAATCAGCAGCAGCAGCAGTCGTAAGGGTCAAAGTTCAGATTCCATGGCGAGAATTTGACACAAGTCGTTTTTCAATAAAATGAAATAACTCGTTTCCATTGCTGCTTTGAAAAATGTTAAATCTTTATCAACTTCACAATCGTCGTCAAAAATAGTTTTATTGAGTTAAGGTACTTCTCATTTCAATAACAATAAAACTTCATATTCCGATGATTTAGTGCAAGCTTAACTTTTGCAGTGCGATTTTGCCCGGCGCACATACTGTCCCTGTTCAACTTGCGGTAACTGACCCATATAAAGCGGAGGCAACAGGAACAAATATGGCACAACAATGCAATAAAAGCCACAAGACGCCTAGAAATCACAACTGCGCATTTTCTACCACGGTAACTGTTCATGAACAAAATAATTTTAAAGCAATATCAAAGCCACTGTTTCTTTATGTTTTCAAATAAAATTACATGTAAGCACGTTTAATTCACAAAAGACAAAACACAACCTCAAACTAACTCTCTCTCTCTCTCTCTCTCTCTCTCTCTCTCTCTCTCTCTCTCTCTCTTTCTCTCTCTCTCTCTCTCACATCATGCTTTCATTAAGTATTTTGTTATTTTGTGATGAATATCTCTATATTTTCTTGCTACTGCCGTTTCGACACACTGTCCGATTACCTTTGGCATTATTTAGTTAACTTCAGTGTGAAACATTGCTTCAGTCGAACTTTGCCGCCTACCGAAATATTCTCATTTTCATAGACACTCACTACCTGACAGGTCTACTGAATACATTGTATATGATCTTCTAATGCAGCTCGGACGTTCAGGGGGTTTTGAGCACCAACGCTAATCACGATCCCGCTCTCATAGTGTTTATTTTTTCTTTCTTTTAGGTGCTTAAATCTACTACTGACGCTTTTCAAATTGAAGTAGGATGCCCTCTGTCCTAGATTATCTTTGACTCCACTATGTATCTATGTTTATTGTAGATGTCCTCTACATAAATCAAGGATGGTCTCCTGGCCAACTGTACGTGCTCTTACAATCATCATTGACAGCTCTTGAAATCAAATACTTTTTGCAGACTACCATGGAAGCCCAAACAGACTAACTCAAAAGCTACTCTACTCTCTTCAGCTAGTGGACTTCCAGCCAGAAATCTTTGAACAACCTTAGATCCCCTCCACTTCTTTCTCACACATCCTTTAATTCAACTTGAGAGACTTATTGCGTGTAGAATTCCCTGCAAGGCCCAGGGTGCCGTCTGGCTGTCACCTACTGTGGCTTCGATGCGAGGAGTGGGAGGCGGAGGAGGCCAGGCTGTCGCTGGTGCCGGACAGGGGCAGGCTGGGGGCAGGGGCGGGGGCCGGGGGGGCGCCACCGTAGCCAAACTGCTCCGCCGCCAGACGCTGAGGGTCCTGCATGGACACGTCTCAGTCAGTGCACTCACGCCAAGAGTTGTGCAATACCAAACCCTACTCTTGGTCCAAGCGCTAAGTTACACATTCTCAGTCAGTGCACTCACACCAATAGTTGTGCCATACCAAACCCTACTCTTGGTCCAAGCGCTAAGTTACACATTCTCAGTCAGTGCACTCACACCAATAGTTGTGCCATACCAAACCCTACTCTTGGTCCAAGCGCTAAGTTTCACATTCTCAGTCAGTGCACTCACACCAATAGTTGTGCCATACCAAACCCTACTCTTGGTCCAAGCGCTAAGTTTCACATTCTCAGTCAGTGCACTCACACCAATAGTTGTGCCATACCAAACCCTACTCTTGGTCCAAGCGCTAAGTTTCACATTCTCAGTCAGTGCACTCACGCCAAGAGTTGTGCAATACCAAACCCTACTCTTGGTCCAAGCGCTAAGTTACACATTCTCAGTCAGTGCACTCACGCCGAGAGTTGTGCAATACCAAACCCTACTCTTGGTCCAAGCGCTAAGTTTCACATTCTCAGTCAGTGCACTCACGCCAAGAGTTGTGCAATACCAAACCCTACTCTTGGTCCAAGCGCTAAGTTACACATTCTCAGTCAGTGCACTCACGCCAAGAGTTATGCAATACCAAACCCTACTCTTGGTCCAAGCGCTAAGTTACACATTCTCAGTCAGTGCACTCACACCAATAGTTGTGCCATACCAAACCCTACTCTTGGTCCAAGCGCTAAGTTACACATTCTCAGTCAGTGCACTCACGCCAAGAGTTATGCAATACCAAACCCTACTCTTGGTCCAAGCGCTAAGTTACACATTCTCAGTCAGTGCACTCACACCAATAGTTGTGCAATACCAAACCCTACTCTTGGTCCAAGCGCTAAGTTACACATTCTCAGTCAGTGCACTCACGCCAAGAGTTGTGCAATATCAAACCCTACTCTTGGTCCAAGCGCTAAGTTTCACATTCTCAGTCAGTGCACTCACGCCAAGAGTTGTGCAATACCAAACCCTACTCTTGGTCCAAGCGCTAAGTTACACATTCTCAGTCAGTGCACTCACACCAAGAGTTGTGCAATACCAAACCCTACTCTTGGTCCAAGCGCTAAGTTACACATTCTCAGTCAGTGCACTCACACCAAGAGTTGTGCAATACCAAACCCTACTCTTGGTCCAAGCGCTAAGTTACACATTCTCAGTCAGTGCACTCACGCCAAGAGTTGTGCCATACCAAACCCTACTCTTGGTCCAAGCGCTAAGTTTCACATTCTCAGTCAGTGCACTCACGCCAAGAGTTGTGCCATACCAAACCCTACTCTTGGTCCAAGCGCTAAGTTACACATTCTCAGTCAGTGCACTCACGCCAAGAGTTGTGGAATAGCAAACCCTACTCTTGGTCCAAGCGCTAAGTTACACATTCTCAGTCAGTGCACTCACACCAAGAGTTGTGGAATACTCTTCATCCAAGTACTTTGTTTGACAGTCTGAATCAGTGCAGTCACTCCAAGAGTTGTGGAATACCAACCTAAACTTTTGATCCAAGTACTAAGTTACACAGTCTCAGTCAGTGCAGTCACTCCAACAAAAGTTGTGGAATACCAGCATCTACTTTTGATCCAATTACTTTGTCACACATTTTCTGTCAGTGAACTCACTCCAAGAGTCATGGAATACCAATCTTTACTCATGATCCACACATTAACTTAAAGAGTTTCAGTCAATCCACGCACTCCAAGATTCACTGTCTACCAATTTATATTCATGATTCAAGTATTTCGTTACACAGTGCAGCAGCAAATAGGTAATCTCTTTTTTTATATCCCTAGATTAAAATTCATAGAAAGGTCTTTGTATCCAAGAGCAAAAGTACGAATTAAATTTTCTGAGAGGAAACTCCATCCATCCATCAATCCAACCAAGCCAGTCCTCACCCCCACCCCAATACACATACCTGCAGATTGACTCTCGGATGCTGGGGCTGGTGCACCTCAGCTGTGACCACGTGACTTTCTGCGTGGGACCTGTGGGCGTGGGGGTGGGGGTTGTTGGACTGCAGGTGGTAGCCGTGGGTGGGGTGGGCCGAGCCCAGCACGTCCCTGGGGTGCCTGCCCTCGGGGGTGGTGACGGGGCTGGCCCCCCTGCTGCCCCCCTGCTGCTGCAATTTGCCCCCCTGACCTCCCGCTAACGTCCGGTGTGCCTGCATCCCGGGCAGGTTGCTGCAGCAGAGTGGAGAGAGAGAAGGTAGAGGAATGAACGGATCGTTAACAACAAGACGAACGAATAAGAGGATGGGCGTTTGCATAGACGAACCAATTCTAACTTATGAAAATATTTTAATTAACTATATTGTAGGGATTGAAATTAATGAGTGTCGATGAATGTATATCTACTTGAACGTGTGAATGAATGAAAATGAAAAACGGATGGATGAATGAATAGATGGATCGATGAATGAATGAAGGAATATCTACTTGAATGAATGACTGAAAATGAATGAACGAACAAACAACGAACGAATGAACGAATGAATGAACGAACGAATGAATGGATGAATAAAAAACAGAAATATCAGCGGTAACTCACAGTCAATAACGTTTGACGAATTCGTTAACTGGGGACTACGAGCTGTAGCTCGGTATAAGTAAATTAGTGGATTATGAAACGAGTTTAATTTAAAAAGAATTAGCAATAAGTGCAGTAACATGTCCAACACGAAACAATTAATATGTGCACAAAACAGTGGATGACTGATCAAAATACAAAATATACAGAAAACTTTACTACAACTACTACTGCTGCTGCTGCTACCACGATCATTACTACTACAATTTTTACAACTACCACTACTACCGCTAGTTCCACAAAAACTCCTACTACCACTGCAACTACCACCTCTAGAAATTCTACTATTACTACTGATGATGATAATGGTGGTGACTGTGATGATGATGATGATGATGATGATGATGATGATGATGATGATGATGATGATGATGATGATGATGATGATGATGATGATGATGATGATCTTCCTACCTGTACAAAGCTTTATTGTGGTCCTTAGAGCTAGATGAACCACGTCCACCTTTCTCCTCTTTCATCTTCGCCGCCTTGCCCGAGCTGGGCTTGGGGATGCCACTAGATCCCCCACTGGGGGGTTGGGACCCCCCTTGCGCCGCGGCAGCTGCTGAAGATGACGATGACTTGGCCTTGCCGGAAGACGAGGACGAGGACGATGAGGAGGCTGACGACTTGGGGATGAGGGTCCCTATCTTGGAACCTTTCTTGGACAACGTGGGGCTGGACTGGGTGCTGCGGGGGTCGGACTTGCTGGAGCCCGCTTTCCTGGAGGACGTGTCTCTGGACAGGCTGCCAGAGCTGCTGGGGTTGGGGGAGGGGGTGCGCTGCGACTGAGACCCGGGGGTGGGGGAGGCCCGCCGTGAGGCATGCTCCTCTGGGTGGAGCGAGTGGGGGGCGGGCTCACGCTTGGTGCTGAACGCCCTGGCCAGGGACTTCTTCCCGGACTTGGTGGAGCTCTTGGAGGTGACCGAGGTCTCTGTGGCACTGCTGCTGGCACCCGCCTCTATGGAACTGCCGCTCCGCGCGCTGAAGGAACTCTTGGACTCGGTGTCGCTCCTAGAGCTGCAGGTGCTGGTGTTGCTGGTTTTGGACGTGCTCTTCACGATGCCCTTGGACTTGTCCTTCTCTTTGGAGTTGAAGAACTTGAACTTGTCTAGCATAGAGTTCTTGTTGCCCGAGGAGGTGGGCTTGGAGGAGCTGCTCTTGTTGGAAGAGGTGGACGATGTGGAGGAGGCGCTGGTGCGGTTGCTCTGCTTGTCCACGGAGCTCTGGCTGCGGGACGTGGTCAGGGAGCGTCCACCAGGGGTCGGGATGGCCGAGGGCGCGCCAGTCGGGGAAGTGGCCCGGATGGGGACACCCGAAGCTGCCTGCTGCTTGCCGGATACACCTGTACAGTGAACAGAGTTCGTCAGTGAACAGAAAAGTAGAATCGTCAGTGCACAGAGGGAAGGTTCGTCAGTGAATGAAAGGAAGGTGTGTCAAAAACGAAGTACAATGCGTTCATAATGGTGATGTTACATCAAGTTCACATACGAGGTACAATGAGGAAAGATCAAATGCAAATGTAAAATCAACAGTAGCAGAGATCGTGGTGCGAATACAGTGAAAGTGTCTCAATGGCTGCTGAATTTCGACTGAACTCTCTTCGGATAAAACTCATGTTCAAAGCATATAAGGGGAAAAGTAAGGGTATTATAACAAATATCATTTTTCTCAAAATAAGGATGAAGGGAGAAAAAATGACAAACCAAAATAAAAAGAAAAGGAACAGTTTTGAGAAGTATCAAACGCGCATACACAGCGTATGAAAAGAACCCACTTAATCGAGTGTGCGCGCACTTAGATTTGAACAAGTTTACATACACCAAACACAGAGAAGTAAGGTGAACAAACATGCGTTGGCTACAGGCCAAGACAGCGCGGCCTGACTTCATCATGGCAGGAGAAGAGTCAGTCGACCAAGACATCGACAGAGATAAGCAGACTCGATGCTGCATTTGAACGCGACAAACAAACAAACGCACACGCTGGCATACGCCAGAAACAATAACCCGGGAGCAGAAAACGCTGCAAAACCAATCTTCCAGTCACGCCAGAAGTTAAAAGTGAACCTGCTACGTCCATTCTCGCAGCGTCGTTCCATGACACCGTGGCTGAAGGCTTCAAAGCAAGAACACGACTTCCTCGTGATTTACAGTGCTCTCTACCGATGAAAATGCACAGCTCTGCAGTTCTAAATATAGCACTACCACCTTTACTTGAATCTTTGCACACAATGCATGGCGTGAGTAGGCACTGTCACCCAGACACAATTATCAGTCCTTGCCATCAGTTGCGTCTACCACGATTTGAATTGCGGAAGTGCTCTACTTTCAAAAGACTCTAAGACAGACTGGCCATTGATCGAGAAGAGTGCAGGAAAGGAGGAAAACTCCAAACAGTCGAGTCTGTCGTGGCAAGACAGCCGAGCCTCAGGACATCAGGAGAGAAAATAAAGCCGATACGAGAAGCGTGACTCTGCTTTTGGTTCCGCCTATGTCTTGAGCCTGATACCATCTCCAGGACGGCGTCTGGTGGCTCAAACACACGTCTGCTCTTGAGGGCAAACAGCAACAGCAACGGTCACCCGGCACTGAGTCCCACACTGTGTCGGGAGACAGCTACAAGGGCAGGACTAGTGTCCGAGACAAACACAGCAGTGATCAAGTTTCGGTCAGAGACAAGCTGGAGGTCAGGCAAGAAGACAGAACCCCTGGAAAGTTTCCTGGTCTGGACAAGTGTTTCTTCTGTTGTTAGAAGATGCTTATCTGAGTTGTATACACGACGCAACCACGAAGAACATTCATTGAGGGAAGGAGGAATATACATGGAAATGTACTTAGGATACGCAAATAATACAGCCAATAATATCACGAAACCACATCGATGTAACAAAAATGGATACTCTTCTGTCAAAGTGAAGGACACACTTTCTTTACATTGATGCAGCCCATAGCAACAATTGCTTGAAAGAAAATTTACATCATTTCACAGATTAAACAGCGCTGACCCTCTTCAGTGAGAATACCTTGCAGGTGAAAATGCAGCATTTTCATACGGCTGTTGGAGCAAGTCCAGCAAGGATTACTAGATCTACTCTGTCATGTGACTCCTACATGCGGAAAACTGAAGAAAATCCACACATGGGCTGGCTCCAGCTCTCATCAGTGAGGTCAGCAGGAAAGGAAGGACCCCAGTGAAGCTGGTCAAACGCAGTCACACGGGCCTATGGGGGTGAGGGCGTGGAAGGGAGGGGCGTCAGAAAGGGAGAGAACTCCAGTCATATCCGCTCTAACTGACTCGCTGTTTCTCGCTTGGTTCGCTCAACTCCGGGATCGTGAAATCAGCAGGTGAAGTCCCTGTGTGAAGAGCGCGGCACAGCGGCCTCCTTGTCCGGGTGGATTTCCATGAAGTGAACTCCACCTCCTTTGGAATCCTCTCAGCGGTGAACGGTGACACGACACAGGGCTGCTGTGAACTTTCCCCAGGTGACCAAGCCCCGCTATTGGAAAGGGTCAGGAGGCGGTGTACAGGTGCCGAGATGACAAGCTCGTGGAAGAGCCTCAGTCAACAGAAAAAGCCTCGATATACTTCGCAGTGACTCCACCTCTCCCTGTATACTCCCTGTCTACTCCCTGTCTCGTGGCTGGGTGTCCAAACTCCACATCCACCCACCAATAACAAGCAGGCAGCCAGCGGGTGGTGGAGGCGGGTGGAGGCGGGTGTGGGGTGGGAGAGAAAAGTGGGAACGGAGTTGGGAGGTGGGGAGAAGAAGATCCCGTAGGCCAACAAGAGCAAATGAAGAGGCCCTAGCGTATCAAGTTATCAAGTGTAGAATGAGATGGAAAAAGATAACGGGGATGGAGATGATGGAGAGACTGAAGGGTTGGGGAGAGAGCAGCTGGGAGGGGGGGGGGGGGGAGAGTGTTTGTAGTCGGGTGAAGACCTAGCAGAGCAGCAACAGCAAATGAAGAGGTCCTGACGTTTACAAGAAGAAACAGCAGGGAAGGAGCAAAGCGTATTGAGATGGGGGTGGAGATTTGATGGGGGTGGAGATTTGATGGGGGTGGAGATTTGATGGGGGTGGAGATTTGATAGGAGTAGAGAGGGGGGGGGGGGGGTAATTCAGAGGAAGAAACACAGACAATTGCTAGGCAATGAGAAAGAGAGCACGATGGGGAATGACAAGTTGACAGGACTGGGAGTTGAGACAATGCACGGAACAGGAGGAAGGAAAGCAAGACAGCAGAGCAGAATATGAATGAGGATGAAGCTGGAAGAGGAAAGAGAATATACAGACACAGAAGCAACCGAAAAGGACATAAATAAAATTGCCATTCAAAGGCATAATTATGCACTTGGGGACAAAAATCGTACTGCAGACCAGGTTTAGATCAAAAGAGTCTTTTGACCTATTCACTACATTTCGCACCTCGACTGTTACGTCAAAGTACTAGAGAAGAGGCCATTATCCAGAAGACAGGAGCCCAAAATAGATTGAAGGAACCTTCTTCAGTCCCAACTCGAAAAGTGATATCGGCATAGGTGGATACTGGCAGACGAAAAAAAAGACACAATCAAAGGCCAACATTCGGGTCGTTCAAAAATAAAGTGCTATTCCAAAATAGGATTTTTTTTCTCGATCCACGACAGAAAAACATTCCACCAGATTGAAGCGGATAGAGAGAGAACGCCACGGTCTGACCAAGATGGAGGAAGGAGAGGCAGACAGAACTAGGAGTAAATAAGAACACAGCCTCTGGGCTCTGTTCATTAGATGCCATTACTGAAACGAATGCCGAGGGGAGGGGAGGAGAGGGGAGGGGAGGAGAGGGGAGGGGAGGGGAGGGGAGGGGAGGGGAGGGGAGGGGAGGGGAGGGGAGGGGAGGAGATGGGAGTGGAGAGGAGAGGTGAGGAGAGGAGAGGAGAGGTGAGGAGAAGAGAAGAGAGGAGAGGACAGGAGAGGAGAGGTCAGAGAGGAGAGGAGGTCAGGAGAGGAGAGGAGAGGAGACGAGAGGAGAGGAGAGCAGAGCAGAGCAGAGGAGAGGAGTGGAGAGGAGAGGAGAGGAGAGGACAGGAGAGGACAGGAGAGGACAGGAGAGGAGAGGAGAGGAGAGGAGAGGAGAGGAGAGGAGAGGAGAGGAGAGGAGAGGAGAGGAGAGGAGAGGAGAGGAGAGGAGAGGAGAGGAGAGGAGAGGAGAGGAGAGGAGAGGAGAGGTGAGGAGTGGCGAGGAGAGGAGAGAGGACAGGACCAAAGGGGGGAGAAAAGGGAGAAGGAAGAGGAAATACAGAAATGCACACACACAGACACGTACACAGATACATATACCTACACAACACACACACACACACATACACACACACAAAGGCAGATAGTTTGAGAAACACACACGCGCAAAGAAATATGCACACACAGTATCCAGACATACACACACACGCGCATACACGTACAAATACACACACACACACACAAACACACACACACGCGCGCGCGCACACACAAGCAGATAGTGAGAAAAAAACACACACACACACACACACACACAAACACACACACACACACAAGCGCAAAGAATATACACACACACGCATCCAGACATACACGGGCGCATACATACACACATACATACATACACACATACACAAGCACACACGCATACACATACATACACACACATGCCCACACACTCACACATACACACACACACACACACACACACGCACACTCTCTCTCACACACAAACACGCACACACACACTCTCTCACACACACATGTATACATACACACACATACACACACATATACACACCCCCATACACACACATACACACGCACACGCATATACTCACAAACACATACACATATAGTTACACGCGCACGCGCGCACACACATACACATACACACACACAGAGAAACACACAGAGAGAGAGAGAGAGAGAGAGAGAGAGAGAGAGAGAGAGAGAGAGAGAGAGACAGAGACAGAGACAGACAGAGAGAGAGACAGAGAGAGCGAGAGAGAGAGAGACAGACACAGAGAGACAGAGACAGAGAGAGAGGCAGAGACACAGAGAGAGACAGAGAGAGGGAGACACAGACACAGAGAGAGAGAGAGACAGAGACAGAGAGAGAGAGAGACAGACAGAGAGAAAGAGAGAGACAGAGAGAGAGAGAGACAGACACAGAGAGACACAGAGAGAGAGAGACAGAGAGAGAGAGACAGAGAGAGGGAGACACAGACACAGAGCCAGAGAGAGAGAGAGACAGAGAGAAAGAGAGAGGCAGAGAGAAAGAGAGGCAGACAGAGAGACAGAGACAGAGAGAAAGAGAGAGAGAGAGAGAGAGAGAGAGAGAGAGAGAGAGAGAGAGAGAGAGAGGAGTGCTACAGCTTGGGCCTCTACACACACGGATCCACACAGGAGGCTGGACGGAAAAAAGCGACAGTGGGACCAAGACTCAATTCAACTCAGGGGGGAAAATGTCCCTCCAGTCTGTTGTGGAGGGCATGGGAGTGGAGATGTTGAGAAATAGGAGAGGTAATTTGCTAGAGTACCATGCTGAAAGGGGGGGGGGGGGGGGGGGGGGGGGGGGTTGGTGTAGGCGGGTGGAGATAGATGGGAGGTGAGGTGGGGGGTTGGGGCGGGGCCAAATGTGGGTATACATTCTAGGGTCAATCTTGTCCAGAACTAGGGTTCAGCACGAATTCCAGGTGGATTTTTTACATGTTGATATTCAGTCCAACAGACTCTGAGAAACAGTTTTTGAGTGTCTAACGGTTCTGTAGACCTATGGGTGTATACGACAGGACCACGACAACATCGGCAAACATGAGGAGATAGAGCGTTGTCACATCAGGTAGGAGACGGATGCCATGATTAGCCTTCCTTGCGATTTCTTTAGCAACTTCCCCAACCACATATGAAAAAAGGATCGGCGAGCAGTTACACCCCTGCTCGAAGTCCCGGTAGGAGGTGTTGAGGTGATCTTAGGTGGAGTGAGTGGTAAGGGGTTAAACCATTCTGAACACAGAGATATAGTATCTCTGACACAGGTTGGTCACGTGACTTCGGTTCCACATTCCAATGATTTTACCAATCAAAATTCAACATGATCAGAA
>JAWQFJ010007294.1:30000-60000 GCA_034096865.1 Theodoxus fluviatilis
AATCCCTTGATGTGACATGAACGACCAAGGCATAGCGCACTTAATCGCGCGGTAGGGGAAAAGACAAAGGCGACTTTTTTACATTGCGACTTTCCGCCCGATAACGGATGCTCAAACTGCACACGTTTACCTCCTGGTCACCGAGCTGCGTTTATCGTCACTCAAATGCCACCTAGGCTGGGGAAGAACGCGCGTCGATTGACTTTCACCACTGTCCATCTCTTCCCTTACAGGTTTCCGTTTGACCCCTGGGAGGAGAAAATCAACATGATTTAGGGAGGAAAAAAACACTCTTTTTTAAATTGCGACTTTTCCACCCATTGATGGGTGTTCAAACCGCTCACATTTACCCCCTGGTCAAATAGCTACCCCCCTTTTTTATTCCAGCATTATCTCAACTCCGTGGGGAGCAAGCAACCAGGCTGCGGATAGAAGCGCCTGAGTCAGCTTTCACAATTTTCCAGCTCAGCCCTTACTGGTACCCGTTTTACTCCTGGGTGGGGAGAAGCAATGTGAGTAAAGCACCTTGCTCAAGGGAGGCAACTCTGGAATCCGCGCAGCTTCGAACGCTGCACCCACCAGCCCCGAGTCACTGCAGGTCAAGCGCGCTGACCACTCGGCCACGGAACCCCGCTTCATTCAAAGTTATAACTCTGGGATCGAGGCAGTTTCGAACGTCGCACCCACTGGCCGCAAGCCACTGCAGCTTCAACCACACAACCATAGAGCCCTCTGCGTGACTAAGGTGACAGGAAATGCACCCAAGTGATAGATGATACATGTTTCCATGGTTCGGGTTTCCTGACCACAGCCACGAGGGAGGAGCGACGATGATGACAGGTGAAATCAACGTTTGAGAGCTGATAGATAGTCGCGCTCACAGATCTATCACAACTTTTGGAGGCCGAGGCTTCACTGAAGCAGTGGGGTGATGCTGGATTTGGGGGTTTCAGAAAGACGTTATCTTAGTTCCTCTGGCCCTGCCTCTCTGTCTGTCTGTCTGTGTATCTGCCTGCCTGCATGCCTGCCTGCCTGTCTACCTGCCTGCCTGTCTGTCTACCTGCCTGCCTGTCTGCCTCTGTCTGTCTGTCTGTCTGTCTGTCTGTCTGTCTGTCTGGCTGTCTGGCTGCCTCTCTCTCTCTCTCTCTCTCTCTCTCTCTCTCTCTCTCTCTCTCTCTCTCTCTCTCTCTCTCTCTCTCTCTCTCTCTCTCTCTCTCTCTCTCTCTCTCTCTCTCTCTCTTTTACCACATTTGAATATTTTGCCTCAAGGGCTGAATGCAAGAAAGGCACTACTGCCTAATTCACTACCCTTGTAAAATAAAGTTTGTTCGTTCTCTCTCTCTCTCTCTCTCTCTCTCTCTCTCTCTCTCTCTCTCTCTCTCTCTCTCTCTCTCTCAAACACACACATCCAAGCACATTACACACGCGCGCGCGCGCGGAAGGCACAGACTTGACAGACAGTTTGGGAGAAGTTGGAGAAAGGCAGACAAGACAGGTAGGCACAGATAAATCCAGGGCTAATGGTTTGTAGACAGAACACGCTCCAAATGTAGGCGATCCTGACGTCCCGTACGAGGAACACGTCTCGCGTCTCTCCAAGGGACGCAACTCTTTCGACCGTAACCCGCTGCCAGATGGTGCTTCACGACTGTGAAGACTTCGACCAGAGCATGGTTTTCCTTCACATAAAGTCCTGCACAGATATTCTTACTAGTCTACATTCTGATATCATTTGATTCATTGAACAGAGTTCAATTTTTGGTGTTTCCTCTACTTTAAACAGACAACATATAGTGGGTGTCCTCAGAGAACAAGTAGCGAAACGTTATTTCATTTCAGCAAAATATCATATCTGATTAAGCACCTCCTCCTCCTCCTCCTCCTCCTGCTACTGCTGCTGCTGCTGCTGCTGCTGCTGCTGCTGCTCCTCCTCCTCCTCCTCCTCCTGCTGCTGCTGCTGCTGCTCCTCCTCCTCCTCCTCCTCCTCCTCCTCCTCCTCCCCCAAGGTTTGCAATGGAGGCAGCCAGAAAGGACCGTTGTAGCACGGTGCTTTGGTGCCGTGCTATTCAGTCAGAGGGGCCAGACAGACCTTCCAGGGAATTGGTTGGCACCATTCCAGACTCAGGCAGTTCTCAGGGAGGGGTTGGTTGCCGTATCAGTCAGCGTCCATGGATGCAGTGAGGTGGACACTGCAAGCACTGTACCCCACCCCACTCGCCTTCACAATTATGTGACTTCAGGCTCTGGGTCACGCGCGGCCTGTACGTCTCTCATCATGAGCCAGGGTAGATTGGGTAGGTCTGGCTTTCTGTTGTCTTTTCTACTAGGAGACCGCCGTGGGTTGGGGGTGAGAACAGACCCCCTGTGGGTTGGGGGTGAGAACAGACCCCCTGTGGGTGGTGGGTGAGACACACACCCACACGTCTCCCTATACTGTCCATTTTCGTGGCAAGGCGCAATAACTGAGGAAAGTTGTGGAAACTTTGACTTGGCTCGATCTCTCTTACTCACTCTAGCATATTACTTTATGTCACTCCGTCTACGCTCTACTGGCTAGTGCTGAGCCACCCGCATTATCCACTCACCACCTACCACTACTTCTTCTATGTGTGCTGGCTGCTTGCTATCTGATCTACTTACTCTCTGCCTACCTGCATGTGCTGCTAGCTTTACTGGCTATTTACTGCTGCGTGCTTGCTAGCTACTATGGACTGTCTTGGCTGTCTGCTGCTGCTTGTCGGGCTACTGCGTTTACTGGTCTTCTTGGCTGTTCGCTAGCTAGCCACTCCTTACGGGGGTATAGGGGGGGTGCAAAGAAGTGCTCTTTTTTTATATAAGCCATACGTCTGGGGCTAGGACACCTACATTCGACTTTATCACTCGCTCTTGAGACTTCCTGGCATACTTCGTACAGGGACCGACTATATCTGTTCAACATGACACAGGTATCAGGGCCAGTAACATTCTTGCGTTCCCACATTCGTCTCGTAGTCTCTGTTCTTCTGTCTTCCAGTGTCTTGTCTGTCTGTCTGTCTGTCCGTCTAGCTTGCTGTCCTGTCTGTCTTTGTCTGTCTGTCGCGTCTCGTCCATTCTTTTTCCGTCGTCTCTCCGTCTCCCTCTCCGTCTCTCTCTTAAGCTCTTCTGCTCTCTCTACTGATCTCTGCCTCTTCTCAGATGCATGCCTCAGCCAAGGCAAAATGGGAGGGGGGGGGGGTCTGTGAAAGATCGGGTCTCCTGTAGGATGGACATATGATTCGCTGTAGAGTCAGAACTATGATCTACAGCTCGTTCAGTCTATGGAAGCGGGAGTAAGGGTTGGGGCGGGCAGATACGACCAGGGCGCGTAGGAGAAAGATATGTTAAGACAGAGGTAGATGAGATGAAAGAGCTAAGAAACAAGAGGCACTCCGGCAGGCTAAGCTGGACAATGAGGGCTATGACAGGACAGACAGCAACATCACGACACTTCACACTACATGGGACGGACACTATCTACGACACACAAGCTAGCACATTCCAAACACACACATCATCACACCCCACAACATCAGCACACACCAAAGGCAGACAGCAGGTCTATCTAAGCTATGCCGCAGCATCACCAATCACTACAGTCACACACACACACAGGTACACTAAGAAAAAAAACTACAGCACACTACCATCATGTATGTACCCCGACACACAGCCTCAGACACATCCACAACTTCGTACACTACACAGCTACGCAAACACTACAGCATGACACAAAAATCTACTACACACACACACACACACGACTACACACATAACGACACGACACGATCACTTGGATCAAAAACCACGACACTAACACGACGACACACACAAACACACACACACATACAACCCACACAGCAGCTTACACTGAATCACACACACACTATCGATACGAGACACATCACACACACTACACACAAACACATCACATACAGCAACACTACCATCTACTTACATGTCACACATCAAACAGACACTACGACTCGCACGACACACACAAACACACCCCACATTCTTACACATCATCTACACTACTTATTAGCAGCAAACTACACTCCATCTACACTACACACAGGAACACGCGCATCATACCCATCTCACCCACACACACTACATCACCTACGTTCACTTACACTACACCCCAACACGACTACATTTCAACACACCACACGACAACTACAACACACTTACATCATAACTAGGCTATCATTGACAAATGCAAACAACCCAAAATCTAACACTACATATCTACGACAGCACGACTACACAGCACATCACGTACCTAGACACTAATCACACAGTACTACAGTACACACATCGTTGACACCTACACACACTTAGTGCACTTACATCACAGCTCAGAGTGCAGTATAGAAAGGGCGTGGCAAGGCTATAGCAAGCAGTACAGTTTAGTAGGAGTCAAACTGTACTAGGGGCCTGAGACACATATCAGAGTAGAGAAGGAGAGAGAGTAGAGAGAGAGAGAGAGATATGAGAGAGAGCAAAGAGAGAGAGAGAGAGGAGAAAGAGAGATAAAGAGGAGAGAGAGAGAGAGAGAGAGAGAGAGAGAGAGAGAGAGAGAGAGAGAGAGAGAGAGAGAGAGAGAGAGAGAGAGAGAGAGAGGAGGGGAAGATGAAAGAAAGATAAGAGTAAGCGAACGAAAGTTAAGAACCCAGCAGCAGGCGGATGAGTGCAAACAGATATGGAAGAGAAAATGGGTTTTGAAGAATACTTTTGTTTCTCTTCCCTTCTTTGTTTACACAACAAAAAGCTTTAGCTTCAGGTCATCCCGCTAAACTGAACACTTTCCTTTTTGCGAGAAAGTGAAAGTTTCATCAGTGGATCAAGCGCAGGTGAGACAGCAGCTGAAACATTCAGACTGTAAAAGACGGAGTAAATGAAAATGACCACGAGAGCACACGCACGTTTAACCGTAGAAGTTACGGTGTAACAATAAATAACCACAACAAGAATACGTCACATCGTGTGTATTACCATAGAAAGATGCTCATCTGACTGAAATACATCGGGGTTACTCTGAGTTTAGCATACAGAGCCGAAGCCCTGCGTGGGACAGACAGACTCGCTAAGGAGAACTCTGACGGTTTCTTGGCAAGCCCTGCAGTTCATCCGCCCAATTCACAGCCTGCTATGCACAATGTTAGGACGTAATAGCGCGTTTGGACAAGTGGCTTTGGAGCCTGCAAATAATTCTTATCGCGGTGTGCGCCCCCGCTGTTTAATGAGCTGAACCTTCGTTGCATATCGAGTCTAGTCTTCAAAGCCAGGCCTTCATGTGTGCGAGGTGAAAAGGATGATGGACGAGCACCAGACAGCGCAGCAGGGGGACCAGGAGATAGCTGGGGCTCATAGAACAACATGATCACCGCACGTGTTCCTCCCGCATAATGGGTACATCAAAGTTTAAAACATCAACGTGACGTCGTTTTTTCCCCTCCAGCAGAGGTCTGTCGGTCCGAGGCGCGGAGGAAAAGGTCCAGGAAGCCTGCAGACGCAGATGCTTGAGGAGCAGCAGGAGAAGCTGAATTAGGAGTGAAAGATGCAGGAAGAGGAGGTGGAGATACAAGACTTTGGCAGGGGGGGTAGGGGAGGGGGAGGGGGGAGGGGTAGAAGGAACGGGGAATTAGGAGCGTTAGGAACATCAGGGAGCAGGAGCAGAGAAAGTAAAGAAGGGAGGAAGGAAAGGAGTTGAAATGTATGTCAGCTTTTGTAGGCTATGAAAGGTCACTGACTACAAAATCACTAGAGCTGTTTAGAGTGACAACAACAAGTAAAGCCTCTGATTTCTTAGTTAACCATCTTTTACGAATCACACAGGGAGACGCGCTGGGCCTATCTATTCTTACTCCCAACCCACAGGGAGAAGGGGGGGGGGGAGGGAGAGAGGGAGGGAGGGAGAGAGAGAGAGAGAGAGAGAGAGAGAGAGAGAATGAGAGAGAGAGAGAATGAGAGAGAGAGAATGAGAGAGAGAGAAAGAGAGTACGAGAGAGAGAGAAAGAGAGAGAGAGAGAAAGAGAGAGAGAAAGAGAGAGAGTAAGAGAGAGAGAGTAAGAGAGAGAGAGAGAGAGCGTGAGGAAGGAATGAAACTCAAAGTGAAGCATGAAGGTCAGCAATATCAGCAACAGATACAGGCATTAACTAAACATGACAGTCGTACAGCACGGACCCAAAGCTCAATCTTGACATTCAACTAAATGTTTCGTGTGCCGTCTTTGATGCCCTATCACTGCCAAGAATCTAGATTAGCACTTGTTTGATGAAACGCCGCTTACCTCGATACCATCTTTGACACATCCAAGACCCAGCCTATAAAACTTCATCCTCTCTGCCTTTCTGCCGCAGTTTTTGCTGCAGGCAGTCACAGATAAACTCTTCTTGACACTGCCAAGCGTCACCCTCACCAGGACACCAGGACCGCAAGACTGGAAAGACTGTCTTCTGGAGGGAATCCTGTTGTTCTGAGGAACTCCAGAGCAGAGTAAGCCTGTTTGGCTTTAGATAGTGCACACTTGCAGAAGACAGCGTGCCCAGTTAGTGCTGTGTATGGGGCTGGGTTGTTTACTCTAGGGGGTTATCAACCACAGATAAACTACTCCTTCTCCAGAGGTTTTGCAGAAGGGTTCCGGTCTTGCCTGGGATCCTGCTCAACCTTGTCAAGATGAGGGTCGGGGAAAGTTCACAGATGCCGAGGTTCCTTTCTTGCAAGGAGAGTAGTTTGAAAAAGTGTTGCTCACATTTTGTTTCTTTTCCGCAACTCTTGCAAACATGTTTTGTACTCTATTTGACTCTGCTCGCATTCTAAGACTACAACTTAAGTATGTCGATTTTTGTATTTGAATCCCTTTCCCCCAGAAACATTTCAGTAGTAACTTCTTCCGTCCTTATCAGAACACATTAAAACGCGTTTCCGCCACAGCAATTATATCATCTCATTAGTGCCACGTTGAAATCTCGACCGAGTTCTTATCAGCACGAACAGACGCAAAAATGGAAGCGATTTCAAAAGATCAGTGAATCAAGAGATGCGTTTCTAGCTCTGCTAACACTGACCACAAAACGGGAGAAAATTTCAAGTGTCGACAAACTTTTGTTTGGCAATTAATGAAGATGAATTAGTGTACAGAATGCACAATAAAAGTAATAGTAGAAAACAGAGTTGATAGTTAGTGGCGTATCCCTTTCTTTCAGTTACATCGTGTGTCTACATCCCTCTCTCTCTCTCTCTCTCTCTCTCGTTGTCGGCCTATGAATATGAACATTCGTTCGTTCGTTCGTTCTCTTTCTCTCCCTCTCTCTTTGTCTCTCACTGTCTCTCTCTCTCTGTGTCTCTCTCTTCTCTCTCTCTCACTCTCTCTCTCTCTCTGGGATGTCGGCTTATGAATATGAATACATTCGTTCGTTCGTTTGTTCGTTCTCTCTCTCTCTCTCTCTCTCTCTGGGCTGTCGGCCTATGAATATGAATATATTCGTTCGTTCGTTCTCTCTCTCTCTCTGGGCTGTCGGCCTATGAATATGAATACATTCGTTCGTTCGTTCGTTCTCTCTCTCTCTCTCTCTCTCTCTCTCTCTCTCTCCCCCCCCCCCCCCCCCCCCCCCAATATAAACAGTCCTGCTCATCACCTCAGCCCTGTAGAGATAGATAGACCAAAGCTTCCCTTTCCAAAGTCTCTTCCAGACTGCGTTCACTCCAAGGCCACAGCAGAACACTTTCCAAGACTCTCCTTAGAGAGCCAGTGGTTCCAAGACATCTGTCTTTCCTCACGGACGTGCAGACTGGACCAGGAGAAATTCCAACTGTCAGCACCCAAGGCCTCAAAGATCCCCCAAGCATTACTTCAATCAACTCCCCATCCTCCAGCCCTCCAGAAATCCTTCTTTGGGGAGAAATTTATCTTCAACCGCAGGTAGTGCATGCCTTGCAGTGATATAGAGTCCTACACTTTTTTCCCCCACAACTACTGAAGACTAATGCTTTTTTCCACCACAAATGAATGGTGATGTTCCACTAGTGGGTTGAATATAATTCTTCTTCTTCTTCTTCTTCTTCTTCTTCTTCTTCTTCTTCTTCTTCTTCTTCTTCTACTGTTGTTGCTACTGCTCCTCCTCTTCCTGTTCTTTCACCTTTTCCTTCCTTTCCACCTCTTCCTTTTGCACATCCTCCTGCTCCGCCACCTTCTACTGCTGCTGCTCTCCTCCTCCACCATCTCCTCCTCCATCGTCGTCGTCCTCCTCCTCCTCCTCCTCCTCCTCCTCCTCCTCCTCCTCCTCCTCCTCCTCTACAGCTTTTCACACTTTTGTTTTTTATTTATTTCGTCTCACATTCTTCCTTCTCATCTTCCCACGTAATACTTTCTTACCAGAGTCAACTTTATACAACAAAGACGACATCTGCAACTGTAAGTCAGTGACTGTAACGAGGGAAGGGCCTCCACTGACTGCTCTGTAACGGTAAGTCAGTGACTGTAACGAGGGAAGGGGCCTCCACTGACTGCTCTGTAACGGTAAGTCAGTGACTGTAACGAGGGAAGCGCCTGCACTGACTGCTCTATAACGGTAAGTCAATGACTGAAACGAGGGAAGGGCGTTCACTGACTGCTCTGTAACGGTAAGTCAGTGACTAGAACTAGGGAAGGGGCCTCCACTGACTGCTCTGTAACGGTAAGTCAGTGACTGTAACGAGGGAAGGGCCTGCACTGACTGCTCTGTAACGGTAAGTCAGTGACTGTAACGAGGGAAGGGCATTCACTGACTGCTCTGTAACGGTAAGTCAGTGACTGTAACGAGGGAAGGGCCTCCACTGACTGCTCTGTAACGGTAAGTCAGTGACTGTAACGAGGGAAGGGCCTCCACTGACTGCTCTGTAACGGTAAGTCAGTGACTGTAACGAGGGGAGGGCCTCCACTGACTGCTCTGTAACGGTAAGTCAGTGACTGTAACGAGGGAAGGGCCTCCACTGACTGCTCTCAAGTACAAGTACGCAGCTCCGTCTGAGGGCCAGAGTGGGATAGACACGTGACAGCGCATTTCGCCACAGTGCATTCCTCAGCCACCGCTTCGCCTGCTTGGAAACACTGGCTGCAATCGCTGTCATAAACAGTCAGCGTCCGTCTACCCAAAATATAAGTACTGCTAATCACATGAGAGAGAGAGAGAGAGAGAGAGAGAGAGAGAGAGAGAGAGATGTATGTAAAGATGGACAATATTGAGTCATTCACACATACACAAGCGTGCGCACACAAACACACACACACACACACACACACATACACACATCACACACAACACAAACACACATACACACACACATGTACACACATCACACACAACACAAACACACACACAAACACGCACGCACGCGCACGCACGCGCGCGCACACGCACAAACACTTCAAATTTACTCCATGCTTTCAGCCTTTCAAAGAATGTTTTCCCTTGCCTCACAATAAACCATTCCTTTCCTGGCGTGAATGTGGAAGTTGTAGATGCGAGCCACGACCTAAAGAATAATTGCATTGTAACATATTCTTTGAAAGCTAACCTTTTGACGATGAGTAAAACAGCGAGCAACCATTTTTAAAGCGGTTGATGTTGCTGATCTCATTATTCACCTTTCACTGCGGTCGCTACAAATTCATGGTGTCTCTCAGCCGTTGCCAAGACTCAAAGTCAAAGAGCAGGAAATATTCCAAAGGAATTTCGGCTGCCATTCACGGTGATTTCTCAAGGGATGTGGAGCTGCGAGCAGGTGCCCAAGTCTCCACAGAGATTTCGGCTTCTGGTTCCAACAACACGCCCTTCTGAAATATTCACAGCAAGCTTGCCCTGCCGAAACTCACCGTTCCAGCATAATCTCCATTAAGCTAAAACTGACAGTCGTAACAAGATAGCCATCGATCCAGACCGAAATAGACCCAAATTCCAGGCTTCAGTTTTTTAACCCACCTGAATACAACGCTGGATACAGAAGGAAGGATGGGGGGGGAGGGAGGGGAGGGGGGGAGGGGGGAGGGGGGAGGGGGGGGGGATCTAACTCTACGCTCTGGTAGTGAAGAGGTTATTGTGACCCTAAAAAGACAAGGACATCCAGGCTGGTTTCCATAACAACCCACTACGTAATCACACGTCTTCTGCTGGCCTGCGCCTCGGGAGAGTATGGATCGTTCACCGTGTCCAAGAGTCAAGTGCAGCAGGAAGAGGAGATGGCAAGGGAGGGAAGAGGGAAATGGGATGAAGGGATGAGGAAAAAAGATAAGTGGAAGGGGAGGAAGGAATGAAGTATGATAGCGAGAGACGGAACATGAAGGACAAACGATGGATAAAGAAAGGTGGAGAGTGTGAATGAGATGAAAATGTTGGGGGAGATATATATATATATATATATATATAGAGAGAGAGAGAGAGAGAGAGAGAGAGAGAGAGAGAGAGAGAGAGAGAACGCGCGCGCGCGTTCACAAACACATGCAAACAGACATCAAAGCGATAGAGAGATGAAAAGAACCAAGCATTCATGCTTGCGCGCATGAACACACACACCATTAGAGTTAGTCAGAGTAAGAACTCGTGAAATCTCGGTTTTCCTAGTTACTCGCCTTTCACGAATCGCGTAGGGAGACACGGTGGGTCTATTCTCACCCCCAACCCACAGGGGGTCTGTTCTTACCCCCAACCCACAGGGGGTCTGTTCTTACCCCCAACCCACAGGGGGTCGATTCTCACCCCAACCCATAGGGGGTCTAGTCTCACCCCAAGCCACAGGGGGGCTATTCTCACCCCAACCCACAGGGGGTCTATTCTCACCCCAACCCACATCCTCAACCCACAGAGTGCCACAGTAAGAAGAGAGGGAGGAAAGTGGGGCAAACGTTGGATGATTGAAAGAAATAGAGTGGGGTGGGGGTTGGGGGAGAAATTGGGTATGACGTCACAGAGATGAAAGGGAGGGAGGGGAAAAGAGGTTCTGTCCACAAAGTTCCATAAAGACGTCTGGCCATCGATCAGACGGGACCCAGAGACTGCAATCTGCGGAAGTGAAGTTGTACTCAAATTCTTACAGCCGAACATCTCACGTGCAGACAGGACTGTAAAATCCAAGCCCGTCATTTTGTGGGCCGCATACTGAGATGGCCATGCCCAGCCAGGCAAGCGGGCAGGCATTTCACTCCTTGTTTAGTGCTCAGTTGAATGTCCATTTTCTACAAATAATTATTGCCGTTGACCCTCTTTGACCCACACTTCCAGTGGAGAGAATGCTTCTGAACGGAAGGCATGAATCGAGATTGGTCCCGATAGCTGTCTGAACTTATTGAAGCGTGCCCCGCTTTTTCAGATCCACTTCATGTGTCTTTTGATCTGCATAGAATCTGGGCACTCTGGTTCAAAATCAATACTGCATGGTGGGTCATGATGACATGAAGTTCTCATCTTCCTGCCTCTTGGTTTTGAGACCAAAGATCGTTGAGATCTCCTCCCTCTCTCTCTCTCTCTCTCTCTCTCTCTCTCTCTCTCTCTCTCTCTCTCTCTCTCTCTCTCTCTCTCTCTCTGTACGTGCGCGCGCGCACGCGTGTGTGTGTGTGCATCAGCCAATACCTGACAATTGGGTCAGCCTCTACATGCAGCCTCTTGGAGGTCATGAAACAAGGTAGGTAGATGCAAGTGGTGAAGCTGTAAATCAAAATAAGCCTCGGCGAGAAAACGTAGATATATAAGCACAGTTACTCATCAGGGTAGTGCCGAAGAGCAATCAGTCCATGAACTAATTTGCATAACCATAACAGCTTTGTACGACTGTATTTCTGCCTCTGCCATTGAAGATCGAAGACATTTAAATCATGGACTATTTTCAGATGCGCAACGGAGTCAGGGTTAGGAGAAAAGGGTAGGGGGGTAGCAGAGGGCAGGGGTAGGGGTGGAGATAGAGAAAGTGACAGCAATATCGATATCAGCATTAGTCTGAAAGAAAGTCGTTATCGATGCCTTTTTCTCTCTGGAAGCAGTTTCACCGTCGGGTTTTTCTCTACGCGGCGGTCGAAACCGTGATAATCTAAAACGAGATCCCATAGCGCAAACGAGATTCCCTGAAGACTTCCACTCATTCTTTGGTCGGCAGAAATTTTTTCTTCTTCCTTTCACCTCCAAACTCCGTAGTCAATACCACAGACGGTGCCACGGTCCAGAGCGGTCAATGCGATATTCCTGCAGAGCGCCGTCTTTGCAGTCTGGCCTCGTCTGGTCACCGTGACCCTATCAGGCGATCGCTCCATCTCTGACCCAGCTCCAGGGCCTTGGTATTTCAGCCCGGCACGGAAAAGCATCTTAGCTTACACTGGAAAAGATAAATCATCGCCAGAAGCAGTGAATTTTCTGAGCACGACCTCTCTCAGTGCCGATGTTCTAGTGATCAAGTTGTCTTCTTTGCTCTGGTCACAGCAAGCAAGGAAAAAATAGTTGCGACTATTGCAACTGCCTGTGTCATATCATGCAAACAGTGCCGGAGCTGCAGCCGTGAAATCAGTTACTATTCCTGGCCCTCCAAGTAAGGAAACCCCCACGCCGAGAGTTCCGAGACAGAAAACAGACTCCTAAGGGAGGCAGCGGCTTCGCGAAGGTTGCAGAGGGAAGGAAAACAGTGCTGCCATCTACTGAATGCGTGATGGCGCCATCAATCAGGGGAGACAACCATCGACAGGCGCCCGAGGAGTGGCGTATTGCCTCATCCGAGCCGAAGTCACCAGGGGAAAGCGATCTATTTCCACACGGTGGAGCTGCGATTGGTTTTCCTATTTGGAAGTCTGACGTTCGATCCTACGCATGCCCAAATCTGGGCTGAATGTCGTGCTTTCTTTACATCTTAATGATTGGAACACTGACTCGCTCGATGAACATGGAACGTGAGCAGATCACCGAGCCGAGGGCAATGGCTACTACACTGTGAAGGAAGCACAGGATTTACATTGGCAACAAACTATTCAAATGCTATTGAGCTTTCAAGGAACTGTAAATACGCATTGCAAATGCTTGCAGAAGCACAATTGTCTAATGTAGACATGTCAGGCACCAAGTTCAACGGTTATTTAATAGATAAGATAGCATTTCAACAGACCACGCCAAGAAAATGGTAGCGTTTCTTGAAGGCATATATACCTTGTTAACATGCATTGCAAAGCGACTGCTGGTGTATTCCTTACGTCTTTTCTTGAATGCATTAGATAACGCATTCTGTCTCTGGCCTGTGTAGCCATACGTTGCTGAACATCTGCACACACGTGTCAGTATGTTTGATCTAGGGGGCCAGCATGCGTGGTGCATGACGAAAGCCCACCATGCTGACACCATTACTTTCTCAACATCACCAACCTCGCCCTGCAGTCGCCCTGTTTTCGCAACCCTGCAAACGAGGTGGCTGGATTCTGTTTCTTTGGGGTGAGAAAATATCCAGAAAGCGGTAGACATAAAGGTCAAGTCCATTACACACTCCGAACAGCCGGAGCACTGTGCAGAGGGGAAGTCAAACGCCTGGAGAGGGAGGTACCCCTGACTCACTCTAAAACTCTAGGAAAGACAAGGGGGTGAGAGAAGGAAGAAGTAAAAAAAGACAGAAAACGAAAGCGATGACCCTGTAATCCTTTTATGCCGACGAGAGAGGGGAAAAAGGGTGAATGCAGTTGAGACGTGATGGGGGTAATTGAAACAAGTTTTTCGCACGCCAGCTCTCAAGCTGTCCTTAATCAATAATGGAGGCAGCGGTGTCCCCCAACATCCTGGAGTGGGCCGTGACATCAATCTCGCCCTCGCATCCTACAGGAGATTGCACGGCGCCTTTCAGGGGGAGGGGAACAGAAAAGCTCCATGGAAAACAACGCTGGCAGGAACAGCCACAGAACCCGGATGATTCCGCATCCGCTGCTGCATTCTGGGAAGGCAGGACGAGCGAGGGAGAGCGACCAATGGAGGAGGAGAGGAGTGCATTAGAGCCAATGGGATCTCATCCCTTTCTGCCCAATGCCTCTACAGCCCCATCATCTCCTGTCATTTGTCTTGCAAGCGTTCCTCGGGCAAGCAGTTAAGCCCTCATAGCGCCGCCATTACAAGGCAGTGATAGTCCCTGAGCTGTGCAGGTGAAGTTCTTTGATGGCACTTCCTCATTCAAAGCACTTCCGATCTGCATCTTCTTGCACCTCCGATTGGAGATTTGGGCCCTCGATGAATTTTCACGATCTCTCCCGGGACATTTTTTAAACTGCTGAGCTTCATGTAAATCCTTTCCTTCTCACACGCGTTTCTTTCATGACAAACCACCTAACATTTGGAAACGCGAATTAATTAACAAAATAACATGCGTTGGAAAGCAAAAATTTGGCGCTAGACAACACTACATAAGACCCGCCTGCTTGCGTGATTGTTCGAGGCAGCTTGCTTTGATTGACTTCAGTAAGCTGTGCATTTCCAGGCCCCTACACCTCCCCACAGCACAGCCGTCCTTCACCAGTCATATTCAACATAGCCTACCCAGTACCATTGGCCCTCTTTTCCAGCCTCTACCATCCCTGTCAACTTTAACACCACCACTATTACCAATGCTACCATCAAGATCATCGTAACCATCACTACCACTTCAACCAACACCCCCACTTTCATTTCAACCATTACGACTACGACCACCATAATCAACACCATCCTTACTACCAACATATCCACTACCACCACCAATACCACCACTATCATAGCCATCACCGTTATCACCATCATCATCACCCTCATTATCACCACCACCCCCATTACCACCATCACCACCATCCCATCCACCGTCATCCCATCCACCATCACTACCACCAATACCACATCATTACCATCATCATCACCACCATCACTGCCACTAACACTCTCGCCAACATAACATCTACCGTCACAACCATCACCATCACACTACTATCACCACCATCACCACTACCACCACTATCACCATCACCACTACCACTACCACCTCTACCATCAACACTACTACCATAGCCACTATCATCACCACCACCATCATCACAACTCCACTCTACCCTTTCCACCTCCCATTCCTCCCCTCCCCTCCCTACAGAGTTCAGCATCTCATTCTTCCCGCCAGCCCAATGCTTGACGTCATAGAGGAATCAAGTTCTGCCGTTCCCACTGGGACTGGCTTATTGGGGCGTGAGTGTCAGGCTAAGAGATCCGCCATAATTTCCTCAGACACCACTGCTCCATCTCTATAGAAGTCCTCCCAGGGGCCACAGCATGAGGAGAAAAGTGATCTCTGAAGATAAAGCTTTTCCACAGTTTGGCCTCTGAGATGGAGGTTGGCAGTGCTCTACTTTCTGATAGCTCTAGAGACAGATGTATGTAATGCAGGAATCTTGAGGCGTCCCTTCTATCAGTAGGTCAAACATACATACTCATTATCTGCCATCGTATCTTCCTTGATCTCCTCCTACTCTTCTTCATTGTCCTCATCTTCCTCTTTGTCGTCGTCGTCGTCGTCGTCCTCCTCCTCCTCCTCCTCCTCCTCCTCCTCCTCCTCAAATATTTGTAGCGTTTTGTTCCCTAACTAAAGTTGTCCTCGAAACTGAATTTAGGAAGCGTCTTCCATCGCGACTGTTCTGGTGAGTCATGGCTGTGACGGCAGTTGCAGGCTCATTGTCACCAGGACCCAAATTGGCTTCCCCCTTCAAAGCAGTTATTGATTAAGGCTGCTTTATTGCGGTGGATGAGGTCGTCCGAAAGATCAAATCAAGCTCACATCCTTGTTGGCCTCCCTGCGTTCTCGCCTCCTCGCCTCCTCGCCTCCTAACCTCTGACCCTAACTGTCGAGAATTTGCTTATCTAAACTTTCAGGAGTTAAAGGGGCTTCCCAGAGAACGATGTAATCGTCTCCGGGAGATGTAACCCTGATAAACAAAAATGGTTTACAACTAAACCGACCTCCACTCCTTGGGGGTGACACCACAAACAACAAGCAAAAAAAATCAAAAACTCCAATAAAGCACGGACCACTGAATCAAGTTGAAAACAAATACAAATTTATTCAAGCTAACAAAACTTCCTCTAGCGGCCAAGACCGCTGAGGAAAGGCAGGCTGAATAAAGTGTAACAAAAATAAAGAAAATACTACGCAGGGGGAATCAGGTCAGCAAGCGGAATGATACTCTTCCACTCCTGAAAGAGATTCGGGAAAAAGAAACAACAGCAACAGTGGCAGCAGGGGAATAGAGAAACAAAACAAGCAATAACCCCAAAACCTTATCTCAAATGAACGCCTAAGTCACCGGTGACTAGGGTTACAATAAGGTACAAAAAATCAATCTCCAAACTCTGCTCTTTCCCCTGCTATTCCTCAAGAAACTGAAATAAATTCAAATACACAACACCACCACAGTCCCATACACAAAGTTCACAACAAGCTTTGTCAACGGCAAAGCCTCAAAACTCTCCCCTCGACAGAAAGTCAAAAAATACCACAGTACAGGCAGAATGTCAACAAAACGCCTCACTCTCCCCGCTCTCAACGCCACACAGAGAGATCAGGTGCACGCTAGCAAAGACCCCTCCGCCGCATGCCTCGGCCACCCCCAAACCCCCTAAGATGGCGGCGTTTCCGGCTGAACGCCCACCGTCAAACATAAACAAAGCGACCTCGCTCCGCTTCAAGCACGACCACGCAATCGCCCTTCTCAGTCCGACCTGAAAATAAAGGAGTTGTCCTCAAACACACCCTAACCAGTCACTATCCCCAGACACAGTTTCCAGAAGTCTCAAAGAACTTTCAATCCACTGACGCACGCGTGGCGTCAAACCGGTGTCCGAGCAAACTTGACCCCTTCCCATGAAACAAGTCCTTTCCCCTCTTGTCCATCATGAGATACGCCCTGACTTACAAATGTCCCACTCAATTCTCCAAGTCAGCAATTTAGTTTAGAGGATGATTCTAAACTAAGGCAGAACACCAAGTTATCAGAGTTAGAGTGACAAATACCATTCTATAGAGAATCAATTGATAAATCACTCTCCCCTCGTCGCATATTCTATCCTGCGACAATATGGCTGCGTTAATACATCGCCTCACTCGCGGATGCACTCGCTAGCGTTCCTCCTCTCACCCCTCTGTCTCTGATATAATCCTCCCTCCCAATTGTCCGAAACGCACCGTGCAGACTTTCTCCCCCCACTTTACCTAAAGTGGATTTCGTTAGACTTTTACTACCGGTCCTGACCTGTCTTAACGAACGAGAAAAAAACGATACTTGCACCGGCCGTTGGGACTAACGGCTAGACGAAACACTACTGGGTTTCAACCGACGCTCCAGCCTCGCGTCCGGACTTGTCACAGTCGGCGCAGCATTCCCTCGGAGACGTCCAGATGCCACGAACTCCACCCACGTGGGCTCGAGAAGACAGCACTGCAGGGCTCCACCAAGAAGATGCAGCGCTCGTGGAATTCCGTAGACACGAAGATACCAAACGGGAAACGTGGACCAAAAGACGTGTAGAGGATCAGGCGGCAGCCCACTGCTCCCGTAAATAGTCGATACACCGATAGCAGATACCGCAAGGCGACGACGGTATGGCGACGATGATGACGAAGATAAAGATGACACGCAGACGATGATGATGATGAGCCTAAAACACACAAGGTTTCGCCCCCAATAATTCAACTACCCCATTTCTTTGCGAAGCCCATTCATGCAAGAATTTCAAGTTCGAGTGGCGTATTCCGACCCAAATGCCCAACTAGAAATTGCTTCACTCGCTCCCCGCGAGTCAGCTTGAACTCAACGCTTCCTTACTGATAATTTCGATCCCATATAACATTTACACTCAAAATACAATTGATAAACCATTCCCACAGATTTACTTCAGACTTTTAGAGGTATAAATCCCTTATGCTCAGACGGATGACCCCATCCCCATTCAGATTACACAATCAAACACCCCACGTGGTAAAATAATATGGCGGCGGCAATAATCACCTCAGTTCCCAGGCTGTGGTGAAATCCTCAATAATCCCGTCTTAGCCAGCGGAAAACTCCACTTCCCTCCTCGTGTGACCAACTGCTACAGAGTTGGCACGGAGCAAATTCCACCAGGGCGACCAGACCCCGCCCGCCAGCCGCACCATGCAGCTCCCGCTTAGCGACACCAGGGATGTGCGTCCGCTCCCTCCGTCCAGGCCCGACCCAATGCATCTGCCCAGACCAACGCCACCCAGCTCAGGCGTCCCTTCCTCACGTGATCATTAACCAATCACCAATAGGAAATTTCCCGCCTCTCCTATTCTTCCCCAATCACTAATTGACAAAAGGACGCTATAAGGTACCCCCCTGTCGGCGATCGTGTAAGCCCTGTAGATTTCACTCATACCCCCTTCTCGGAGACCCTCCTCCCCCTCGGGTTCACTCCGGGGCGAAACTATGACACTCCAACATCGGCAGCCACGCCTACAGCGGCAAGCGTGCGAGCACGGACATAGCGAAAAGTCACACACTATCTATATACAAAGGGGATGAATAACCCACATCACCCTTCTTTGTCGCCCATCATGCGACACTAACTCATGTGTATCTGTTTTTCTTCCATCCCTCTAATCCTCATTGCCAATTCTGTCATTCCTCAATGCCAAGCCCAAACAAGTCCACGCTACCTCGTCTCACACAATCTCCTTCCATTTTTCTCGAGCCCTTCTCCTGGCCCCTTCCACATCGCTAGACCGCCACCCATCCTTCATCCTCCACACCCTTTCCCGGCTCCACACATTCAGCCCGTCTGCCACTTCTCCCTATGGGGAGGAAATGAGATTAGCATGTATCAAGGCCAAGGTCAGTTCAGCGAGTGGCCGTTGGACTGGAGACCTATGGACAGCCCTCTGGCCTGGTCTTTTGGGGACTGCAGCAAGCTGGTCGACAGCAGGACCACCCACACATCTCTCTCCTCTCACCCACAAGCTCCACTCAGCCAGCTATCCCATTATATTCCATCCCACTCCCTTCCCACCCAGCCCCTAGTTCCCTTTGCCGTCCATCTTTCGCGGCCTCTGTCTGCCACCCGTCTTTGCGTCCCATTTTTCCGTGTATCAACTTCATCAAATTACCATATCCACCAACACTAAAAAACAGATGTAAAGATCACCGCCGAAAACGTTAGCCAATGAACTACGAAAGGAAACATTCATGACCATCCACAGCACAACCGAATTGACGAAGCATGATAAAAGCTCAACTTATTCCCATAAGCTCTATGGACTGTGGAATGCAAACTATCATATGAACATTCCTGCAGAACATTTCGAAAGTACCTCTGATTTTATCACGCAAAAGTAATGTTTTTATGTCCCGCAACCATTACACTTCTTTTTGCCACAAAATCTACTTTTCGTATTCTAATTTCTGGAAAGTTCTCCTTCAAATATTGATGTAGTTCACGTATCTTCGGATTCCTATTAGCAAGCACTGACATTCTAAGGCGAACTCACACTATGCTATGCATAACAGCAGATAAAACACATAAACAAAGACGGACATTTCGTCAGGCGCTGTTTCGCGGCGCGCTTGGAAACGTCGCCATTGTTCGCATCAGCGAAGGCCAACTACAAAAATGCATTAGTGCGCGGTCATTGAAAACAAGCACTTGCCCGGTTCTCCTCTGCCCAGGAGATGTGTCCCCGTCATGAAAAAACATGACCCTGCTTTGCTTCCCCTTGAGATATCTCATTCTGATCCGCATCTCGCACTCCCACCCCCGGCCTCATCCCTTTTCCCGGCCTTTCCCCTCCGTGCTCTGCCTCTCCTGAGTGGTCACTGCGATCTTCCAATGAGATACTGACTCACAGAGAACTCAACCCCAGCATTGTAATTGTATGCGATCATTGTGATTGTCCTGAGTAAGTGCGCTGTGTGGGGACAGTATATAAGGCAGATGGGATGGGTTAGTTTTTGTAAGAGAATCTGGGAAATAGCGTCTGAACTCTGCAACATGAAGGTCATAGCATGCCCCTGTCATCATATGCAACGGGGGACAAGATAAGACATTTGTTTATTTTTCCTTGAAGCAGCCAAGATGGACAAACCATGTATAATCACTGAATCTGTTCCCGCCTACAGAAACTCACAAGTCATCGAGACGACCAACCTGTGCTTTGGAGAGAAAAAGACAGCTAAAAAAATGTTAATTGTCCTTGCCCTTTCTATGACCTTTCCATACTCTATTAAGTAGAGCAACGTTGGCACATTGACAAGGCTTCATCCTAGACGGTACTCTCGACCTCAGCCCACCTCTACTAAAAATAGTAAAAATCTCTCTCTCTCTCTCTCTCTCTCTCTCTCTCTCTCTCTCTCTCTCTCTCTCTCTCTCTCTCTCACACACACACACACACACACACACACACACACACACACACACACACACACACACACGCACACACGCTGACGTATATACATACATTTAAATGTGCACGCACACATCAGTGTACATGTATAAAAGTTTTCACGTACACATACACATATACGTACATATATATAGAAGCACGTGGACAAACACAAAACAGTCTGCATACTGCATGATGGCGAAAGAGGATCGATACGCGAACTTAACAGAAACTCTAGCCCTTATCAAAGTGTCCTGTGACTCTACAAAGCAAGTCACATTAACCGAGTGTAACAGGCTGGCCTCGAGGCTCTACAGACCAGCAATGCAAATCGATTATACTCGTTCCATAGAGACCTCTGCTTCAACACTCCACCTTCCATGTCAATGTCTGTGAAAGGCGACAAGACAACTTGTGAGCCGTTTCCAACAGCAATTCACAAGGATGGAATCTAGCGCTTGAGTCATCCCGAGCATGGGCTGCCCCACGGCACCTATTCGTCTTGCACTATTGCCAACAGGCGGAGCCACTACGCCAAATCCTCACCCTAACAAAAATTGCGTTCATCAGCGCAGCTGGTTCCTAGTTTGTGGTGACGTACCCTTGTAAGTAAGGTAATGTCAATGATTCTGCTGTAACGGGAAGATAGACATCACTTTGTAAGAAACACGACCTTTTATGTGTGTTTCTTCACAGTAGATGCATGGATAAATGTGGCTTTACGGTCTATCAGCCTTTGTAGGCTAAAGACCTGTTTTTATTGAGTAATGTTTACGCCCTCTTCGCCTTAGCAGCAATTTTATCTAACCAATCATGACACAGCTTTGGTCTAGTTCTGCCAAAGCAAAAAAGACAAAAAGTATTTACAGGAACTTCCCAACAGTTCAAACTTGTTTAGAATATACACCAGTTCCTGCCAGCCCACCCCCCAGTGCTCTCCCTTCGTGCATGACTACACGGTCAGCCTCTCAGCCTCAACTCTCTTGTCAAAACCATGTCTTTTGACAGGCGGAGATGGGCGAGCATGCTTTGGGGTTGGACGATGTGCGAGGCGCAGTGCCGTGGTTCTATCCCTGGGACGGAGAAATCTGGGTTTATTAAATTATCGTGACAATGTGGGGTGTTAGATTGGCTGCAACCTTGTGTCGTTAGCTTTGGTTTAAACGTCTACGACGGGCCAAAGCAAAATAAAGACAAACTAAAGTTCCCAACCCTTCAAACGTGTTTAGAATAAACACCAGTTCATGCCAGCCCACCCCCCAGTGCTCTCCCCTCTTGCATGAGTACACGGTCAGCCCCTCAGCCTCTACTCGTTTGTTGAAACCATGTCTTTTTGACAGGCGGAGATGGGCAAGCATGCTTTGGTGTTGGACGATGTGCGAGGCGCAGTGCCGTGGTTCTATCCCTGGGACGGAGAAATCTGGGTTTATTTAAATACGGTGGCGAAGTAGGCGTAAGTGTATGCCAATTAAAACAGGTCTTAATGAAGCAACGCTCATACCTACTTCGCCGTAGTAGCAATTTTATCTAACCAATCAGATCACAGCTTCAGTCTAGGTCTGTGTCCTGATTGGATAGATGAGACTGGTACAACGGCGAAGCAGGCGAAAGCGGGGCTCAATTAAAAACAGATCTTACGAGACAAGCCACGGACTTCAAAATCACTAGAAGTAGAAGTGGTTACAGCAAAAGCAAACCAAGGCACAATTTCCCTGCAGTTCTTCGCCTCTGACAAGCTGCGTGCATGGGGAGAGGCAGCGGGTCTATTTTTTTCCAGTCTTCCTACAGGGGGCGTTTTTATGTAAAGCCAACAACAAAAAAACCAAGGGCGGCAGACACGGCAGACAGGGAGTGCAGCAAAGACACTGACTGCAGTTTGCAGTGGTGACTCATGGCGCCATGCACACGCAACGGCTCCATTGTCGCATGCATTTTCCACCAGCCAGGGCAGGCTGAGTCAGCAAATAGCCACACTGGGCCCCCTCCAGCGCCTGTGGCGGAACACGACTTTATTTCTACAATGCTCCCCTGGCCAAGTTCCCGAATTAATCATGGACATTTGTTGATTACAATCATTTGTTTCTTTACCCCATAGCAGCATGGGCATAATCGATTTTGTTTCCTCTCGAGGCAAAGATTGATATTTCATTTGCTCTTCGTGAGGACTAATGAGGGAAAAAGCTCGATCTCGTTGCCGCTGTAATGGACTGGGATGGGGTGACAATGGTAATGCAGCGTGTCCAAATCATACAAATGCAACATTAACAGAAAGAAGCGTTTGCAATCGTTTGAACGAATTCCGTAAATCATTTGAACATTTTGTCTCAGATTTCAAAGAACGATCACGATCATTACTAAGCCGTCATCATTTACAGCCAGTTTTTCAATACAAACCATTTTGAAACAATTTCATGATGCCATTAACCGGACTCAAAATCAACAACATATGTATTCGAGGATTAAAAGCAATAAAAAAAGAATATTCACAACAAGGGGCACTTGTCATACAGGGAATAAGGCGGAAGACAAGAAATTGCAGTGATAAACATCCACATGTGAGACCTCCTGTCTAGATAAGGGAATGTCACACTGAACGAGATCCTGAGCACTAAGCCTGCTGAATCATCTCTGGCCCTCCAAGACACCCGACACGACAAGGGTTAAGAGGCCCCATAAAAGACAGACGACTGAAGAGCAAACTCCACAGCCTCCTCTCCCTGGAGGAGCTCTGTAACAAGGTCATAAAACACCATGACCCTTGGCATGGAGCAGAAGGCGATCGACATAATGGGAGCACATATTCCTTTTTTACCTCCCTCCCCCAATCCCCCTATTCCCCCTGTATCCTTAAATCAGCCTTCCCAGCCTCTCCTCAGTGTCTCCCGACACTGCTTCATGCATCCAATGGAACCGCCACGGACCACCATCCTGGGCGGAGGGCGATGGACGTGAACTGCAGATGACCTGGCCCTGCCTGCCTCCATTATCTGGGATCAGGAGTCACTGCGTCTACTGTTTCTGCCTGCAGAGCCAGGCCAAAACACAAGACAGAAGAGGGACAATGACCTCTGGCCATAGTGGCAGACTAGGCCAGATCGCTGCAGAGCTGTTGATCCTTGCAAGCAAACTCGATGCAGCAAGACGTTAAGATTAGATCGGACGAAGACATCTGAGCAGACGCCGTATTTGAAAGTTGTTAATTGCAGTTATCCCTAACTCCTAAGAAAATATTAATCGTTCAGTTTCTATGGTTGTGTTTGTCCTCTTTCTGGGGTTGTTTTTTGTTTTGTTGTTGGGTTTTTTTTTACCATTGGACTGCTGGGGGTAAAGTGTAAGCGGTTTGAGACCAGACAAAGGGTGTAAGTCGCTATAAAAAACCACACCTTTACCTTTACTGCTGGAATATACTAGAGATGAAAATCAAAAGAAATAAACCAAGAGAATGTTCAGTTTGAGAAACCAACTCCATTTTACACTGTGGATCAAGTAATATGTTATGGAGTAGCAATATTGTCGCTGTTTCTGTTGTTGTCGTTGTTGTTGTTGTTGTTGTTTTAATCTTGCTGGGGGGGGTTTCTCCTGATGCTCCTACTGTCTTTCATCTGCCTTTCTTACGCCAGTAACAATGAATTGTGTTATCAAGTTCAAACATCTCCCACACCTTTTTTAATAAGAAAAAACTAAACATTCCAGGCAAGCCACGAGCAGAGATCCTAAGGTCTTTCTCCAGTCACTGATGCTTACGTGACACTAGGATTAGATCTCTGTATTCAGTCGACCGCCACGTCTTCCTCAGAGAATCCTCATGCAACCCAACCAACATCACAGACAGAAACCCTCAATCACGTCTGCCCGTTAGCCGCTTTCCATTCAAGCGTTTCCAAAGACACCCTTTCTTCATTCATGACGCCGGTGTTAAAGCCTCCACGAAGAACATTCTCTCCGCCAGACAGATCAGGTCAAAGGCTTTGGCGCAAGAATGACGTCACGAAGTGTATGGAAATGACGCAAACTGACACGCACGTCAGCAACCACACCTTCGATGACGTAGACGCAGACAGGAAGGAAATCAAAGAGGAACTCGTTCAGAGAGAGAGAGAGAGAGAGAGAGAGAGAGAGAGAGGGGGGGAGAGTAAGATAGAGACAGACAGACAGACAGACAGACAGACAGACAGACAGACAGACAGACAGACAGACAGACAGACAGACAGACAGACAGACAGACAGACAGACAGACAGAGACAGACAGACAGACAGACAGACAGACAGACAGACAGACAGGTAGGCAGACAGACAGATAGACAGACAGACAGACAGACAGACACACAGACACACAGACAGACAGACACACAGACAGACAGACACACAGACAGAAAGACAGACAGACAGACAGACACACAGACAGACACACAGACAGACAGATAGACAGACAGACAGACAGGTAGGCAGACAGACAGACAGACAGACAGACACACAGACAGACAGACAGACACAGAGACAGACAGACAGACACACACACACACACACAGAGACAGACAGACAGACAGACAGACAGACAGACAGACAGACAGACAGACAGACAGACAGACAGACAGACAGACAGACAGACAGACAGACAGACAGACAGACAGACAGACAGGAAAAACATCACTGAAGGAGAGAAAGCTCTTCCTGGTAACAAATCGCTGAGAACACACTCCTGCCACAATGAGCGCTGGAGAAAAGCAAGGAGGAGTTCAAGCAGACGACAGAGCAAACAAACACACGGACCCTATCTTATTCATCAACGGCAACTCCAGTGCCGTCTCCCGGAAGGCTGCAAAGCTGTGGCATGGTCTGGAGGCGGAATCAATAGACGCTAAAAGGAGAACTCTCCTGGAGAGGGGAGCATCCATCTTATCTTCCCCTTCCTGCTTCCAGGACAACAGGCAGCCAACACTGGAGTCTGAGAAGTGGTGTTGCCCGCCTTGCGTGCGTTTGGGAAGGCAATAAATTGGCCAGGTATTTGAGCGCCTCCACCCCGCAGTCATCCGTAGCTGCTGCTGCAAATACCACAGCGGCTAGATAAGGTTAAATAGGGGAGGCGATGAACAGATTGGACCCTGCTCGGCTATGGGGCGCAGACGTCTGGTTTTTTTTTCTCTTACTGGATCTTCCTCGCTGCCATTATGACTTGCGCGTTAAGAAGGTGTGCCTGTTTGCGGTGCATCCGGCCTTGTTTTCAAACATCACTCCAGCCAGCTGCACCGTGTTGCACTGCGTTTACCAATTACCTTCCTGAATGGGGGCGGTGCTCTTTGTCCTGAAAATCATCCTGGTTCGAGAAGGTTGGTGGTTTAGCGCACAACCCTGGCTGACAGCGACTGCCTGGCAAGACCGAGTTCTTAGCACAGGTGGAAAAGGTTCAGGTGCAACGTGCCAGAGATAAAGACTTGATAAAGCAAATGCCTTCATGCCATAGAGATTTTGCAGTGTTCCAGCCTGCATAAGCTATTTCAGGTATTAGTTTATTTCGACAATGGTATGTGACATTAAGTTTTGTATATTTGTTCCAAAGAAAGTATAACAAATGGATACATCTCGTTGTTTAACACATGTGACTGAGCATGAGAAACACGATAAACAGTTTTCGAGAAAAGTTATCCGAGCTTTAAGTCACGTATACGCTATCCTCATATTTACGTCCTTGTTTAAAAAAAATAATTTCTTTATGAACATGCTGTTTTTTTCTGGAATCTACATGGATGAATAAATAATATTGCGGATAAAATATTTCATTTGGTCAATTTCAGTACATTAGCCTTTTTTTTCTCATGCACGGCCTCATACCTACAAAACTGCATAGCACACAGCATGTTTGGTACCACACAGGGACATATACATGTACTTACTTTAACATATAGAGCCAAAGCCCTGCGTGGGACGGACAGGAAAAACGTGGGACCACAGGTGGGGACTGAACCCGCGACCTTTGGGTTAGCTCCCAATGTGATATAAATAGCACGTTTGGTTCCATAAAGGATAAAAATCATGCATGCACTTGGATAATATAGCGACGTAAACAAGAGACAATGCTGTCTTTATTTTTTCTCATCAAATGGCACGTAAGTCCCTTTGCATCTGATGTCTCTTCTCCGTGAACTGCACAGGGCAAGGGTCAAGTCCATCAGTCTATAATTAACTGTGTCCAAGGGCCTGCAGGCAAGTCGGGGCAGGGGTTCAAGAGAGGGAGATTACTCTGGGCGCAATTAGCGAAACGCCATCCTTGTTCACACTGGAAGACTCTATCACGTCCGGGCAATTATGAAGGACAGGGAAACTCCGAAGAATCCCGAGAGGGGGAGAAGATTAAAGACATGAAAAAGGGAAATTGGGGTAGGGGGGCTTAGGTGGAGGAGGAGGATAAGTGCACAGAGGAGCAGAGGAAATTTTCCTCGGGAGAGTTGGAGGAGGAGCATCCCAATAATTAGTCCAATGCTGTCTGTCGGCGTGAATGCAAGGGGAGAACACAAAGCCCGAAGACAAAGAGATGGGGCGTGGTCCATTAAGAAGATGAGGGGAGCAAGCAGAGCAGGGAAGACGGTCACATGGGTGCATGGGGTTGGGGGAGAGGGGGAGAGTTTGGAATGATGATAAGGAGACCATAGTGCACTGGGGACTAAGACAGACAGACAGACGGATCCACCGCACTGGAAGGACACTTACAAAGCTCATCAGACGATCATGGAAAACAAACGAGAGCTGGAGAGGAGTGGGGAGAAGGGCGGGGAGAGGGAGAGTCAGCAGGGACCGGGAGGGGGGGGGGGGGGGGGGGGGGCAAGAAAGGCCCATCATCAAAGGCAAGGGTGAAGACAAGGGCAGCCCAAAGGAGAGTGGAGGGGGCAGGTCCCATGATTAAGATGCAGCAGACGATCATCCACTGAACGACAGATGGAGGAGGAGCTGGCGAACGGGAATGTAGGAAGAAAAGGAGGGCTGGGAAAGGAGTAAAATGAGGGGGGAGGAGGGGGGAATAAAAGGAGTGTAAAAGCACACAACAAAGGCGACTGGATTCTCCTTGACCCAGAGACGAACTCGGCCGACTGGCTTTGTTTGTGAGGCAGATGTCGTAAAGCACAGCGTGAAAATGGGCCAAGCGTGAGGGCTGCAACGCCATTTTTCAGAATGTTGGCTTTGATCTGAGGTCAGGTTCATTCAGTCACGCTTCCAGACTCAGACGGAAAGACACCCACACGCACGTAAGTACGCAGATACACATACACAGACTCGCAGACACACACACACGCACACGCGGACACACACACACACACACACACACACACACACACACGCAAAGGAACACACACACAGATGCACATACAGAAGACACACAAGCTGACACACAGACGGCCAGACACACAAAGACAGAAACACACACACACACACACACACACACACACACACACACACACACACACACACACACACACACACACAGAGGCAGTCACATATTAACACAGGCCAAAAACAAGAGGACACACAGGGAGTTAAACTAACAGACAGGCAGGATAACAAGGATCACAGAAAACCACAGACTACACAAGTGCCAATAATAATAATGTATACTGCTGCATCTGGATTTGTGATCTGTAAATAAACACAACCCAGCACACGATTGACAAGAACAAGGAAAGTTAAATAAAGAAGAAGCAATTGAAAGGGTGTGGTGAAACAGAACTTAATCCTGATTCAAGGCTATGAGGCCCACCGCTTGGGAAAAGAGGAAAAAAGAAGGAATGAAAGGAAAGAAAAGTTGGGCTGGGGAGGGGAGTGTAGAACAAATGAGGCGACGCCCAAGTGTAGAGCAAGGGTCCAGTCTGCTTCATTGCATCACGTTTTCCACAGCTGCCTGTTCCCTGTCTTCAGCATCCATCGCCAGCCTTGCTATAACAACTTAGCTTCTCTCCCTCTCTCTCTCCTGAGTCAACTACCAAGCATCAAGTGACTCTCTCTCTCTCTCTCTGTCTCTCTCTCTGTCTCTCTCTCTCTCTCTCTCTCTCTCTCTCTCTCTCTCTCTCTCTCTCGTGTAAACTACCAAGCATCAAGTGACCCTCCCTCTCTCTCTCTCTCTCTCTCTCTCTCTCTCTCTCTCTCTCTCTCTCTCTCTCTCTCTCTCTCTCTCTCTCGTGTCAACTACCAAGCACCAAGTGACCCTCCCTCTCTCTCTCTCTCTCTCTCTCTCTCTCTATATATATATATCTATCTATCTATCTATCTATCTATCTATCTATCTATCTATCTATCTATCTATCTATCTATCTATCTATCTATCTATCTATCTATCTATCTATCTATCTATCTATCTATCTATCTATCTATCTATCTATCTATCTATCTATCTATCTATCTATCTATCTATCTATCTATCTATCTATCTATCTATCTATCTATCTATCTATCTATCTATCTATCTATCTATCTATCTATCTATCTATCTATCTATCTATCTATCTATCTATCTATCTATCTATCTATCTATCTATCTATCTATCTATCTATCTATCCATCTATCTATCTATCTATCTATCTATCTCTCTCTCTCTCACTCACTCACTCACTCACTCACTCACTCACTCTCTCTCTCTCTCACTCACTCACTCACTCTCTCTTCTCTTCCTCACACAAACATACACAAACACACACTAACACACACACAGACATACACAAACACACACACATACACAATAACACGTACACAGGCACACACACACACACACACACACACACACACACACACACTCGTGCGTTCTATATTTATACAAAGATGTATGCACCATCACACTCAGTTGAACGCAAGAGTGTTCCTACAGTCCCATCCCATTGCTTAATAAAAAGTGGTTATGCCCAAGGAGTATCCACACGCACACTACAAGAAATACCTCAACACACCCATTGTTCCCCTCACAATATCTGTTCCAGATGCTCCCATGACTAGAGTGTTGAATGTCCGCATTTACTCGGGGGTAAACTGCCTCTAAAAGGAGGCAGACACAGACTATCTCCTCGCTATCTGTGGAATTTCAAGACCAGTCCTTCCCAGACCCAAAGGTATTTAAGCCATTTCCTCTGTCAACCTGAGTATGCCACAGCAAGCTTAACAGCCTGATAATGTGTTGCTGCAGATGGAGTGGTGCAAACATGCCAACTCTAACAACATTTGCATCTCTCCAACACATGTTCATTGTTAGTAACGAGGTGATGGCTACTATGATAGCCTCCAGATGGAAATTGGAGTGAAAGAAAGACGAAGTGAGAAGAAAGAGAGGGAAGTGAGAGGGAAGAGAGGAGGAATGAAGAGAAGGAGCAAACAGAAAGGAGACAAAACTGGGATGGCGGAAGGTGGATGGACAGAGGGACAAACATGCAGAGAGAAGCAAACACATTAATGAGTTGGACAGATACAGATTCACACTGACAAGCACACAGACAGACACATTCACACCCGTACACTGACAGACACACAGAAAGACTTAAACACACACACACACACACACACACACACACACACACACACACACACACACACACACACACACACACAC
>JAWQFJ010007294.1:62500-67500 GCA_034096865.1 Theodoxus fluviatilis
GAGAGAGAGAGAGACAGAGACAGAGACAGAGACACAGAGACAGAGAGACTCAGACTTACAAAGAACATATATTCTAATTATACAGAATACATACCTTATATCATCACAAGAAATGGCAAATGCACATTGCAGTGACTAAACGCAGTTTTCAACAGTGAGTACAAACGTCTATTTTTTTTAAAGTGGAAGCAAGAAAAATGTTTACGTTCTATATTATCGCGAATTACATGGAAACCTAATGCAAAATCAAACTCACCTTGATGATCAGTTAATCCATGACCACAACGGCGATACAGCTAAATCCGACAGGGGGATGGTAATCCAAAACACACACACACACACACACAAACAGAAACACAGCTGATGCTTCAGACTGTACACCAACACAGAAGAATTCCAAACGCCAGACGCACACAGAGAGAAATGTCGCCACGGCAGGGTGCGCTGCTCACAGAGGGACGCACTGCTGTCTGGCAGCGTGGGTGCAGCGCAGCTCCAAGGCGGGAAACGCTCGATTGAGGCACTGTGTATCACCACCAGCCTGAAGCACGCGACTCACTCAGCAGCCTTCAGGGAAAAAACCTCCGGTCTGCCTGGTGTAAAGCGACGTGGCCATTAGCACCTGCTGGGTCACTAAACACGTCCACATGCCCGTGCCTCAAACTGGCTGATGGGGGGAAAGGAGCGCCCAGCAACGAGACGGCTCCACCAAGAATGACAGGGGGACGCGAGGTGATGCTGCTGCTGCTGCTCGGGCGGCGTGGATGGGGCTGGGGATTCTCAGCTAGAGTATGAGAGGGTCAGCGCGCTCTGCAAATGCACTTCTGAACAACCCAACCACAACAATAACCTAGTCCCCTGCACAGACGTGGAGAGGTATGCAGGCTGAGGTATATCTGAAAGTAGAGCGGCCAGACTACTGACCAGAGCTTGCATGGAGTGGCTCTCGAGAGTTTGAAAACGCGGCGGAGTGGCCACACATTGAGCTAATCAGCATCGTAGCAGTTGCTGGATGTTCCATACCTAACCACACAAGGAGAATCGATTAACCAGCTCTTGGACAATACTGGTCAAGCCTGGTCTTGCCAAACCTCATTACAAGACCAACCCTCTGGCTGGTAGTCCAGACGAAGTCGGGGGAGGGGGGGGGACCGCAGAAATCTCAGGGAAGACACCTCGCCCTTTCTGAGGCAAACGAGAACGTCCAGTTGCAAATAACTTCGTTTCCTTATTTTACAAAAAGTTTATGTCTACCTGCTTTGTGTGCGTAGTGGAAGTTGCAATCAGTCAAAGCCATTGAAAATGTGTTGTGCAGGGATCTGGGTTGAAATATAAGGAATAAGATACGCTAAAAGACTGAACTGGAGAGTAAACGCCCCTTTGGAATCTTCTGGCGTCCCTTGAGGGAGTAATCTTCAAAACCAGACGCTGACGCTGCTATTCCATTGACATTGGGCTAGGTGCATTAGAGAGTCACCCACTCTGAAGAAAACATTGTGAACCCAAATGCATCATCATGGTTTCAACAGGAAACTTCACTGACTGACAAACACATTATCCGTGATTTTTTAAATAGGAAGGTATTCAGTAATGAGTAGTGCCCAAGCTCTTCATCATGAACACACGGAAACGTTCGTAAAATTTTAACAATATATACACCGTATACTTAAATGCAGAAGTTCAAGCTACAGAGGTGTTCTCGTAATCAATCCTATCTACAGAAATATCTTCTTCGAACGCTGAACTGATATCACCCCCAATGCATTACTACTGTTGTCTGCGTAAGGTCATTGAACAGATCAAACACAGCATCATGTTGAGTTCGTGCATTACATAACTATTTATATGCACATTCAGGGTTCAATCTTAAAGGTTAGAAAGGCATATATTTACCGTTCACTGCGCAGTAAGTCGCAGCATCATGAAATGACACTGCTGCTCATTCAAGTGATAAATGGACTGTCTGCGTGAAATCGATTACTGCTCTCATCGTGTGCAAAGGTTAGTGATGGGCCCGTGGCATTGAGGAGGCGTTCAAGATGACCGATGGTGAATCCCACACATATCCAGCCTGCATAGGGCAACAGCAAACGATATGATGACCTTTGGCCAGGGCTGACAGGTCATAGAGTAGCCAAAACACCACAGAGACCCCCCACAGCCAGTTTCCTGCAGTGGTCAGCCAATACTCAATGCAAGTCAAAGGTCAATTGCCCGCAGGGTGGTCACTTCCATCCATCATATGGACGGCTTCACCCATTTGCCCTCTGTGTTTTTCTTCTTGCACCTCTGCCCGCGTGTTCCCTCTCTCCAAGCTGTCCTGCCGAGGGCTGCAGAGACAAGCCAGGTCGTAGCTGTCACCAGTCCAGTTCTGTGCCAGCTACATTGCAGACAATCACAGCCATGTTTACTTTCAGCACCTTTCACACTGATGTCAAAACTCAATCACCTTGCTGGTCGAAATCAGTGACCCACCAGAAAACCTTAGGAATTATTATGAAAGAAAAGACTTCAGTAAGGATTCGAATGTGCACGTCCTTATCTCATTTCATTTTGTGTTGTACTGCCATTGAGATATTTCTTTTTATCCCAGACCACCGTGATCGGTCAGAGACCAGTCATTCCGTACTGTGGCAATCTGGCGATGCAGTGTAATTTCCCTTCAGGGCACTCAGCAAGCCGGAGAGATCCTGACTTCTGTCCTTCCTGCCTGGGTGACTTCTGTCTTCCCTGCCTGGGTGACTTCTGTCCGTGACCTGAGCGCATCCACTACCGCGGGCTTCCACTCGATGGAAAAATCAAACTTGACGACCACGTCCAACGCGTGCCTCTCAGTTAAAGAAATGTCCACGACGTTGTCACTGACGTCCAAATCAAATTCCACCTGCCAAAGCAACTCTACAAACTTCGGACTTTTTACCCTGTTTTAATTAAATCGCACTTTTTTCTCCTCAGTTTTTTGTTGTTGCTCAGACAAGTTTGATGCGCTTCCAAGCACTTTGAGATGGATGGTCGTCTGACCTTTTACTATCCAGTAAGGAACACTAGCCCGAACTTCAAATGAATCCACCTGATGTCACGAAGGGCGGTCTAGACACTCGTTTTTCAGGCATGTAATTTTCAGGGCGCAATTTTCAGAGGCGTCCGTCTGGTTATGGGCGTGACGTGAATGTAAATCGAGCATCAGACTGGAAATGCTCTCAGAAACCTACTAACCCACACTCATACCCATCATTTCCTGTGCTTCCCTGTTCCTGTAGTCCGAAGACAAGATTGCGGCACAGGCAGACAAAGGGAGAGAGGATTAGGCCCAGTTCTTTTGTCTGGGCCGCAGGGACCGAGAACCCTAGAGCGGCCCTCTCATCAATCAATGAAGATCCTGCCTGCCACGTGGCCGGTGGTGACAAAGAAGGGACAGTCCATCTGCCTCATCTGCGTGCTTGCCACACGGCTGGACTCCAGTCCGATAACAGCCTGGACACTGGGGTGACAATGAGACGAGGGTTCCGCAGTTCATCTGCACATCTGCCCTCGCGCCAGGTGCAGACAAAAGGCAGGCAGCGGGCGTGTCCTTTCAAAGGAGGCCACACACAAACACACACACGCGTGTGGATCCCGCTCTTGTGCTTGGAACTGTAGCGATTTAGAGCCGGAACAACGCTGTTTTTGTCTGATGACATGCACCGCTGTGTAGGTTTGTTTAAGTGATGTAGACGCATCCGTGCCCGAAGATCATGGTCAAAACAATCTCATTTTCCCAAACAATCTGGGTGAAAGAATGTGTAAGGTAAAGCATTCCTTTTGAAAACACTACTCTTTTGCAGTGAAGCTCAGAAGACAGCTGCAGCACTAGATTTCACGGTGGTCTTGGCGCTTTTAAACTTCCTTCCAAATCTCAGTGTCTGAAGAAGTTGCTCTTGACGCAGTCACCTGTCTGGGAAAAACAAACAGCTCAGCGACCACCAATCCAATTCCTCCTGTTAGGACAGTGGGTGCTCGTCTTTCCTCTGATGACGAGATCCACAGTAGGAGAAGACGCCACAGAGTCTGAGAGGAACATCTGAGGACATTGGCTTTCTTTCTTTCCAAAGTTTTTCCCGACAAAAGTGAATCCGTGGCAATCAATTCTGCTCCAGTTGCAGCAAAACCTTCGTCCTCCTGCGTCCTTTGGAGACAGCCGAGGCCTGGAGACGCCAGGAGTTCACATGGGAAACAACCTTCAGTCTGCGGAGCTCGTGTTTTTCCTCCAAACACCACGACAGGCCCCGTTACGGCCACTTCACAGCACGCCGTTCACGAGCTCTTACGACGGAAATTAGCCGAGCAAATTACAGAGATGAGCAGCCTGGTGGGTCCCCCACTGAAGATCTGAAAAGGTTCGCCGGAGATCTGGTTTTTTTCTCCTTTGTAGCTCGGGTTCAAACCAGACACGACGAAGGTTGGATCTAATTTCGCAGATGTTTTTGTTTTGATTGAAATGTGAGCAGTACGTAGGTGACACGTCTGCTGACGCATAAACACAGCACAGGACTGTGTTGAAACAACTAAATCCCATGCTCTATAACGTTTGCAATGTGTGGTGTTCACAATGGAGCATTTGACTGGTAAAAAAGTTCCTTGAAGCTGTGATTATGTTTCACATTAACAAAACAAGTTGCGAATGCACAATAGTGTGGAAACATTCAGAAACACTGTTAAGAGTCTATGCGACCTCGAAAGGTGATCAAAGACAGGACGAGGCAGCTGACAGTCCTCACAACCACTCTCCGCAAGAGAAGGGAATTTATCGTGATGTCCCTGAGGTTTACGGCCAGCGGGCACGGCCAGGTGAGTGGACAGTAAGTATCCACACAAAGAGATTGTAGTCTGCAGCGTGATTGCCAAGCTGTCCACTGCTACATACGTCTCCAATTCACTTCAGCTCGGTTTCCCACCCAGTCGTGTGTCCAGGAATTTGAAGCAAAACGTTCTTGCACTGAACGCCTTTCGTCAGGGCACTG
>JAWQFJ010007294.1:72500-80000 GCA_034096865.1 Theodoxus fluviatilis
TATGCAGACACTTCCCAGAGGAGATCTCATACAAATAGTGGCTGCCGTGTTTGGGACTGCAGCAGTCTGGGTCCCTGGTGACTGCAATCCAAGAAGATGGAGATGTTTTGCTAGTATCTTCACACTCGCCAAAGGAAGTGTTTCCTACATTCAGCCATCTCAGACGAGCTCCACCAGCACCAGGAAGCAAACTCCCGGTGGAAAGTTTTGACAGACTATTTCTCACATGATATGTGAATGTTCACTCTAAATCTATGGCAGGGTTATCCTGCAGGGCAACCCAGTAACTGGTCTTGACCACAGCTGGCAACAAGCCAAGATGGAAATTACTGGGCAAGGATGTGAGATAAGCAGTTACCCTTGGGTGACTAGATAGATAGAGTACAACTGTCCAAATCTTCTTTCATAATAATTGCAAAAGATACATTGAGAGCTCAATTCAGAATGCCTTAAAAAACCGAAGTTGAGAATTGGCAAGCATGCCCGAGAAACACCGTACACAAGAGAAAGAAGTGCATCAGAATACGCTGTTATGACTGAAAATGAGTCGAGCGCAATGTCTACCTGGTAGTGCCTCGTTGATCAACCATTCCATCTTGTGTACACAAATGCAAAAGTTTCGTTAGGAAAATCTGCGACAACAAGGACCCCATCTGAATAATATTATGGGACTTAGTCTTCATGTCCCTGTGTCAACAGTCTTCATTTCTGCTTAGAGTCCATCAAGTTCATGATAAAACAATATGAATTCCGCTTTTAACATATAAAAACTGATCAGCACCGCTCCCGTCTTTGAGACGAAGTTGTATTTAAACTGAGGTACCTTCAGAACGACAATGATCACTTACACAGTTCGCCCCAATAGGCTGTGGCTTTAGTGGGCATAACACTGGAGTCGTCTTTTCTCTGTCTAAGACTGGAAACACACAGGCACATCCTCGTGGCACGAAACTCATTCAATTCAGGGCAGTACTTGCGTGTACATATTGCCACCAGACCTGACCAAAAAGCACTGTGCTAGAAGAATGGTTAAACACTGCTGCTACACCTGACCAAAATGGCACTGTGCGAGAAGAATGGTTATACACTGCTGCCAGACCTGACCAAAATGGCACTGTACTAGAAGATTGGTGATACACTACTGCCAGACCTGACCAAAATGGCACTGTACTAGAAGATTGGTGATACACTACTGCCAGACCTGACCAAAATGGCACTGTACTAGAAGATTGGTTATACACTACTGCCAGACTTGACCAAAGCGGCACTGTACTAGAAGATTGGTGATACACTACTGCCAGACCTGACCAAAATGCCACTGTACTAGAAGATTGGTTATACACTACTGCCGGACTTGACCAAAGCGGCACTGTACTAGAAGATTGGTTATACACTGCTGCTAGACCTGACCAAAAAGGCACTGTGCTACAAGAATGGCCATGCAGACACCAGACAGCCTCAAGGGACCATGGAAACCAGACAAAGGCTGAGGCTGAAATCGACAGGAAGAGGGCAATTGGCTACAGACACCCCTGAAGAGCTGTCAAAAGGGGAACAGGAGAGAGGGACTAGACGAGGCATGAGATTGAGGATTTTTTTCTTCAGGAAATGCCATTTTGGGTCATCCCACTCTATCATTTCTGCACCACGGTTGAATAATAAACCTAAAGCCATCATTCAACTTTCTGAAAAAGTTATAAAGTATAGGGGAAGGAAAGTTTTTAATGTCAGTCACACAAAAAAGCTGTGATATGGTTTGAGAGTCCCTGCGTTGGTGTGTTGCCTGTTCTTTGTAAGAGTTCATCTCGGAAAGAAAAATTACCGGTATTCCAAGCAATTACTGTATCTAATGGAGTCTGAATACCTGGAGCTGTTATTTCAGTATTCTGTTAAACTATGACATTACCTCTAGGTACGACATTACATCTGGAACCCGGACCTGCTACAGTGTTCTTTATTTTGGTCATGAAGGTTGGAGGACCCCCAGAAACACACAAACCTCTCCATTCCCTAGTCTTATACTACCCTGTGAGATACAACTCCCTCTCAATACTAAAATGGGCAGAGGAGGTCTTTCTTTAAGGGCCACAGTAGATAGAGAACTACAGTATCACATGTATATTAAGCTAGCTTGAAGGATCGACAACCGAGTGTTATCTCGGGATACACAGTCTAGGTTTTTCATTATCCATATGTTATGATCCCTTCAATATTTTGTTGTGTGTGTGTGTGTGAGTGAGTGTGTGTGTGAAAGAGAGTGCGTGTGTGCGTGTGTGTGTGTGTGTGTGTGTGTGTGTGTGCGTGCGTGCGTGCGTACGTGCGTGCGTGCGCGTTTGTGTGCGTGCGTGCGTGCGTGCGTGTGCGTGCGCGCGCGCGTGTGTGTGTGTGTGTGTGTTTGCTCCATAAACGGCACCACTGGCGTAAATCCCCATGGAGTATAAGCTCTGTTTATGACAAACGTTTTACTCCCTACATGTAGTAATTGCCGATCTTCGTCTTTAGCGCAAGTCAATTCCTGACAGAAGACGCAAACTCCCATTGCAAAGATCAAAACACTGGCTGGTTACCTAACTGGGATAAGTGTCAATCAGCTGCATCGACCGTGACGTGTGGAAGGTGTCAATGACTCATAGGACGGGCGCGCCATCGTCGCGGCAGTGGGCACTTCAAGGTCTGCCCTGCCTGCCCCCACCACGCAACGGTGCGACACCTGCATAGCAGCTTCTGCCACAGATCGATGGATTGATCAAGGTTTCCAACATCGCCATGCTTGGCGTGCAAGAAACCGCCACGCACTGGGCAAGCCTTCGTCTGACTGACACAGCTGTGGAGGATGGAAGCTTTTGCCCCCGTTATCGGAAGTCGATAAGGTCGAGTCATTTAGATAACGAAAAGCCATGAATTCCGGCCGGAATATCGATAGCATGGTTACAGCCGGTAATGAATATTTCAAACGTCCACTGTAATGCTCTGCTGCTTTGCCGTGGCAGTGTAAATGCTAAATGTGCGAGGACGGCGCTGTATATTGTCATTAGTGATGTAAAGAGATTTCCGTTCAACCCCACTGATAATTCAGTTGGTTACAGTTATGAGGAGTTTAGTTGTCATAGTGCATGCATGGCGATCATGCATGAGATAGATAGTCTTTTGGTGTTCATTAACACCAATGCATGGCATTCTTCAACGCTGCGCGAAGTTGTCTCTAACCAATGACAATGGCCTGCACACCATTTCTTCGCGCAGCAATCACGTCTCGTTCGCACTCTCGCACAAAAGCAGCTGTCAATCCGAATCGATCAAGCAGGCTCATTCATACTCGCTGCTTTTAACAGCCGAATCAATGGTTCTTTCCTGCCCGCCTCCCCACACAGCAAGAGGCGATGTTTGATACGACGACAAAGGCTAATGCTTGATGCCTAAGGTTTTCTTTGCCAGAGCTACGTCAAATCAGCCCTCGGCCACTTCAAAGAGGAACCGTTTGTTGAATACCTGTGGAGTGCAGGTGGACTCTGTGGGGGGTACCTGGATGAGTCAGACAGGTGAATCAGAGAAGGGGGCAGCCTTCCCCAGCGAAGAGCTCCAGGCACAGAGGGCACACAGACCCAAGGGAACATCTCGCCCTGTCCCCTTTGTTCCCCGCCCGTCCCCTGTGCTACGCCTCTGTGGCCGAGTTGTTGGAGTGCATGACTCTCAGTCGCTTGCGGCTGATGGGTACGGCGTTCGAAGCCGCACGGATCCCAGAGTTGCACCCTTGGACAAGGCGCGTAACCCACATTGTCTCTCCTTACTAACTTACGCCTTTGACCCCTCCTGGGGCATAGGCCGCAAACAAGGGTTCTCCAGCCATCCCGGTCCTGAGCAATCTTTTCCAACTGTCCCCAAGAATGGCTTGATCTCTTGACATCGGCGTCCAGGTCTCGGCGCCAACTGTTTCGACGTCTTCCTCGCTTTCTCTTCCCTTGCGGGTTCCATGAAAGAAACTGTCTTGTGGTGTTTGAGACCGGTTTGCGTAATGTATTGTCTCTCCTACCGAGGAGTAAAACCGGTCACTGGGTGCTGCACAGCGGCGACCGGAGTTGAAATTCCCCAGAAATATTTTTTTCAGAAGGACAAAAATAATGATGCAGAAGCAGCAGCAACAGCAGCAGTAGCAGCAGCATCTTCGTCGTCATCATCATCGTCATCATTATCATCATCATCATTATCATCATCATCATCATCATCATCATCATCATCATTTCGATCACGAAGCACGCATCTACAAGAGATTCAGAAGTTAGGAAGAGCTAAAGGGGGGAAAGAGAAAGGAAGACAGAAGAAGGAGAGAGGCAGAAGTGCAGATAACAGGCATGCAGTCGGAAAAGAGAGAGAGAGAGAGAGAGAGAGAGAGAGAGAGAGAGAGAGAGAGAGAGAATATATACATACACACACAATCAGGAAAGCACCATCAGAGAGAATGCCGAGACAAGCTTGGATTCCCAACGACTGAGTGAGAGACACGAGTGTAACCAGTGTATATACACGTACACGGCACAAGGTGCCGCATCTAAGTGAGAAGTGGATGACAGCAATTACATATATGTCGATATAAAGACAGAAACAAAGACACATGCCGTGACAAACAATATTGCTTGTGACAGACCCAGCCTCCAAACGAACACACACGCATCTTCACGCAGAGTACACCACACTCCAATCATCCTCCGGGTCCTCTGAAAATCGATGAACGATACCGCACTGTACTGGCCATCTCTTTGCTGAAACCACGCACGCGATGGCACCAACAAGCGCGCCATGACAAATGGAACAATACGCAAAAAGCCTCACCTGAGGAACATACGAACCTGAAAACCTTATATATATATATATATATATATATATATATATATATATATATATATATATATATATATATATATATATATATATATATATATATAATTCTGCTGGTTCCGCTGCGGGACTCCAGTGCGTTTGTTGGAGGTAGAGCTAACGGACACTAACAGCTGACTTGGAGAGAAGGATACAGGCCATGGAAATGAGATGCTTTCGACGACTCCTCGGCATCTCCTACAAGGACCACATCACAAACGAGGAAGTCCGAAACAGAATCAGGCAAGCCATCGGGCCCCATGAAGAACTACTCACCACTGTGAAAAGACGCAAACTAAAGTGGTATGGGCACGTCTCACGATCGTCAGGGCTTGCCAAGACTGTGTTAAAAGGCACAGTAAAAGGAGGGAGGAGGAGAGGCAGACAAAGGAAAAGATGGGAGGACAACGTCTCAGAGTGGCCAGGGATGAGGCTCAGCGAAGCATTGAGACAGTCCGAGAGACGAGAGGAATGGAGAGAGCTGATTGCCAGATCATCTGTGGTGCCCCAAAGGTCGTCCAGACTACGGGACAAGTGAAGTGAAGTGAGAGCTAGCAAGTACTAATAAGCGCGCCATGACAAAAAGAGTAGTGCGCCATGACAAAAAGAGTAATGCGCCATGACAAAAAGAGTAGTGCGCCATGACAAAAAGAGTAGTGCGCCATGACAAAAAGAGTAGTGCGCCAAAAATTCTTACCTGAGGTTGAAAGCACATTGTTGTTCTGCTGGTTCTGCTGCTGAGCTCGAGCGCGGTCGTTGGAGGTAGTGCTGGCGCCCTGCGGCTTGTTCCTGGCATTGAGGTTGGCGTTTCCATTCACAAGACTGTCCTTGTCTCTGGTGCCGGAGGAACTGCCCGCCCCCTGCTGCTTGCTGCCTTGCTTGAAGGACGGCAGCCTGCAACGCAGAGACCGAAAGTCAACTCCAGGGCGAATCAGAGAAGAGGCACTTGCAGTTTGAGACTTAACAGCATTCCAGACGTAATAATTATGGTTTTTGCTTCGTGCCTCACTTCGAATAAACTATAACAAAGAACCATTTGCTCGCTGTTTGATCTCCTTGATTGAAAAAAACACACTATGCTACCTCCTAGCAGGTCTTGTAAATTTGTACTGAAGTAAAGGCAGGAAAAAAGGTAAAACAATGCAGACAACGTAAAGAGTACATGTCATTGTTACGTACACAAAAGAACCTTTTTCGTTTTGGTTCTCTTAATGCGTTCCGAGTAAGGAATGGTGAGATCATGACATTTGCTAGCAGTAGTCTGTTTTCTTCTGTGACAAAGGTGGACTACAAAAGGGAAACAATAATTACTATGAGTAGTTTTTTTGGGGGGGATTAGGATTTTTTAATTAAAAGGAAACTTTTAAAGAAATTTTAAAATTATACAAATACAAGAACGCAGCAAGTGAAATGAAATAAACTTCACGCAAATAAAACATTCATACAGAACTGACAACAAATGTCTTCTCACATCATCACGTATTTTTGACCTCGACATTTAGTTTTGAAGTGGCGCCATCATCGTTAATTCTTATCACAGCTGTTAACTTTGTGCTGGGAATCACCACTGCGGTACAATGGCGTCAAAGAAGGCAATGTCAATATGTTTAGTGATCTACTGCAAAGTAAAACCCTTGATGACATCTTCCATTACACACACACACACACACACACACACACGCATATATATATATATATATATATATATATATATATATATATATATATATATATATATGATTGCAAATCTTCAGAATCCATGTCCATTTTAGGGTCAAAGTTCACGAGAAAGTTGTACTCTCCATTGCTATCTTCGTCAATATTTTTTATTTTTTTTAAGAGTCTGGGAATTCTGTAAAAAGTCTCCGATCTTTATTCGGCAACTTCTTCAAGACAGATTATTCCAGATGTTTAGCTCCTAGAAAAGTCTAGAACGTTCTCATCCACGCCTCAGACGCACGGACGGTCTGGGATCGATCGATCGATGCAGGCAATCATTCTGCAGTTGGAGGGGATGTCAGCGCAGACAGCAGATTAGACAGCAGTGGCGGGGTCACGGAGCTCCATTCATCAACTACGCAGCGTCCCTCGCCCTGGCCCGGACCCCACTCTAACCCAGACTGCATTCTGGGAAAGCCGGCACGAGGTTTGACGCGTGGCTGGACACCCAGTGGCCACTTCCTGTGGCTCCAGACCCGCACTGACCAGAGGTCAGCCGAGAGGCCGAGTGAGCCTGAATGCAAAGTATGCAGTTTTGATGCAGCGCTTTTTCAGTGCTTTTTCACTTGCAGATGATATGACCAAATGCAGTGATGCAGAAAAGATTATTATCTCAGACTTAGATAATCCAAAAACATGACGGTGATGCTGGGGAGGGGGGGGGGGGGGGAAGGGGGGAGGGGGGAGAGAGAGGATTTCGCAAATTGTAGACATGCGGCTAAGGCAGATGGGCAAGGAAAAGGGTAAGATCTTATTTGGAATGAAGAAGCTGCAAAGAATATTGTAACGTTTGGAACAAAATACGGATATCCCTGTGTACAGTACATTATCGAAGAGATCTATATGTGGGAGCTGACTTTTCGCCTCAAACACGAGGATGGGTAGAATGCATGCAACTATGCGGCAAAA
>JAWQFJ010007294.1:85000-90170 GCA_034096865.1 Theodoxus fluviatilis
TACGTCTCGTAGCCGTGGACTTTTCTTAACTGTTTGATAGGGCTCCAAGCACACAGTCCATCTAGGGTTCCTGTGATGAACACTGCTTTTGACGATGTCAGCTTTATCAAAACAAACCCTTACTTCTGTAGTCGAAACATTTTTAATGTGATGAATCAGCTCTGTGTAAACCAAAACCCAAGGGCGCTGTAAGAGGTACCACATCTTTTTCCTTCCTCATTGTTTTCCTGAAACAGCGGCACTGGGTGGGAGTAAATGTTCGCAAAGCACCAGTATACCCTGAGGCCATTAATTTCACTAAAGCGGCTTCAATCAATACGAGGCTGTAAACAATTATTCGTTTGTCATAGCTTAATAAACGCAACGTTATATGGAGGGGATGAGGGCTGAGAGGAGGGGGCGGAGGAGAGGATGGGTCTCCAGTTCATTTCAAAGGATTTTCCAGATGAGATGAAGTTTTACGGCCTATCAGCCTGTGTGGGCTATGTAAGCCCATTGATTGCGGACATCACTGGAGATTTACTTAGCCATTCGCCTTTTGCGCATCTCATTTGGGGGAGACGCGGCGGATCTATTCTTCCCCAGCCCACAGGGGGTAAGGATGTTCCCAGGACTTTCGAAGAGGCGGTGTGAGAGGAGGCAGTGCTGATACCAGAAAGAGGACAGGGAGGGCTCGGGAAGCTAGAGTGGCGAGGTCGGGTCAAAACAGCGATTCCATTTTAGCGCTCATGACTTGTGTCAATGGCTGGTGCCCACTCGCAGGGCAGGCGTCAAGTCTGGCAGCAGTTCTCCACTATCAGGACGGGCAGCCCACATTCACACAGGAGGGGAGACGTAGAGAGCGCTGACACTCTCATCTTGCTGTCAGCCTCACTCAAGACCTGGCAGGTCAGTGAGGGAGTGTTTAGGAACAGTCACGCTACATCATCCAACTTTTCCTCCTGTGTCAATCGATAGCTGGCACTGATAAGTGGGTGTTTTCACTTCATGAAAATGTCGTTCCCCTGCTTTTGTATCCTGTCACCTCCACTCTTCAACAAATCGTGTCTCCATTTCTGTCCCAGTTTCATTCCAGACTTGGCAAAGATAATAATAATTTAAACCAGAGCGTAAAATCATAATGACGAATTTAGCTCGAATTGTCGAGTAAATGTTTAATAATAAATAGCACGAAAAAGTGCTCTTCATAATGAGTCAGAAAGTATAGTGGACTCCCTAAGTGGAACGGTTACTTTCATTTAATTGATTGTCGATAAGTAACGTTACAGAGACACCAACGTTCTACTACTAACTTTTTTGCAGAACAACAATTGTTTTCGCACGTGCTGTTGTCACTAAATGAACTTCTTAAGCTTTTATGGCAGTTATGACAGACATGTGCGTTTTTTTACCCCCCAAAAGTAGCTGGATTTTTTTAAGGCAAAATGTATCGTCCTGATGCTTTTTACGCAAAAGTTGCATGTGCTTGGTTTCCTTGATTTTACAATATTTCAAACGTTGTCTTTATCTTTGTCATATTCGATGTGCAAAATGTCAAAGACGTGAACATGAATTGAATGAGTGTTCTCGTGTGAGAAAATAACCCCATTTCGAGTGATCAAGGTCATATAACAACTTATACCCTTGAATAACTGTGGCAGAAGCCTGCTTTTTTCGACCGCATTGTCACTCGACAAGGCAGGAAGGCAAACACTGGGCTGCCGTGCCTATTCCCGTTCTTCTTTTTCGTTTCAAAAAAACACCCTACAAAGTCCACAGTGCCCGAGTCCCAAGTTGGAGATTCCCTCTGCTTTCCTGCATCCAAAGCCCCAGCGAGCTTCGTGCACTAGGGGCGGGGAGAACATGAGAGCGAGAAGGGACAAAGGGAGCACACGAGAGACGAGAGCGAGGGACAAAGACAGCGAGAAGACCACAGAGCGACAGCGCGGGAAGACCACTTGGCAGGCTTCTAGGGACACAACCCCAGGTTTCCCGGGCTTCCCTGTCACCACACCACCCTGATTGCTCATCAGCAGCCAGTGCGGCCCCGACTTTTCTTCTGGCCTCGAGATCAGAGGGTGCGGGGTTCAATCCGTGCAGACGATATTTTCTCTCTTTTTTTTCCTTTGGTACAAAGCATACAGAATCATCATGTTCTGGGCAGGTAATCCATTTTCATAAAAGATCTTTCCATCGCATGCATGCAAAGGGAACACAACTCATAAGGACAACACGAAATTGGCAATATATTCGGAGGTCATTTAGACACTGAATACACACACACACACGCACGCACGCACGCATGCACGCACGCACGTACGCACGCACACACACACAATCAGGAACAAAAAGCGTCGAATGCGACCTATTCTGACAAAACCAGAGTTAAGTAGCTGAGGTTCTTTTGCTGTATGGGTAAGAATGAGCGGTTGAGGCTTACATGGAGTGAAATGAATTTTTGCAATTTCCGACAGATAAAACAATTACGTATCACATCTTCCTAGGATGTTATGACTTTCCCTTAGATATATATTTTTTAACTTTTACTGTCAGTCACTGTGCCAATTGCCTCCATTGCTTTATATACATTATGTGAAAAAAGATCTAACTTTAAAGTCATTTTTCTCAAAAGTGGTACATCTGGACCTGTATTCTTTAATATGCAATTCATATGTTATTTTTCAACATAGTGTCACAAATTTGGTAGCAAATTTAAACCAATTTAATAATCTTTCCATGATTAAAAAAAATGAATACTTTAAAGAATCAATCAAACCCTGGTTTTGCCAGAAAAGGTCACATTATGCACAGGTAAAAACAAACACTGGCATTACATGTATGTTGTTCATACACCGTACACCACAACAAGCAACTCCTCACCTAGTGAGCCCTTCTCCCACTGCCTGGGGGGCGTCAGCCGACCCCCCGCCATGCGCTGCCTGGACCACTAGGGGGTGTGCCCCTGCGGACTGCTCCTGAAGGCGGGCTGCCTGTTGCGCATGCGCAGCCTGAGCTGCCGCCTGCTGGGCAGACTTCTGCTGCTGCTTGAATCGCGAGAGACTGAAGAAGAGTCCCAGAATCGCCTTCAGGTTGCCTTCCCGGATGTCTGCAAGAGAGGAAGTCGTCTGGAGGAAGCCATAGAGGAAGACAGCGTCGTGCGTTAAAGTAAAAAATGTCAGATGGTAAAAGGCAAAACGAACGAGAGGTTATCTGCTCTACCTACCAATTACGAATACCATGTGGAAGTCTGCGGATGATTTTTCTGTTGTCAGTGTGAGCTGTCGGAATAAAAACCGCTGGCGCTGAACCTCCAGGTTTTGGCATTTAAAAAAAGATCGGGTTCGAACCCGCAACCTCTCGAGAAAAGAGGGGGAAAACACACACACACATAAAAACCAAAAAAAACACAACCTCTCGAAAAAAGAGAAGAAAAAAAAAGTTTCAGCGCAGAATCAAACCTGGTCATGCATGACCAAGAGTCGAACGCTCTACTAGCGGAGCCATTAGAGAATTGCTATGACAGAGTGTTTGTAAAGCATGTAAATCCAATTCTAAGCTATCGGCCCAGGCACAATCAACCATATATTTTAAACATGATGGATAGGTTCAGGAAGCTCCTATTATGACATGTTTTGCTTTCCTTTGGCATGTCATAGACGCTGAATTAACACTCACACAGTCACACAGAGGAGGAAGTGTATTATAGATGTTCAACCCAGACATGTGCATTCGTACTCATTCAGTGATTCACGCACACACCGTGTGTGGTACTGCTACCGAGTACCGTCATTCTACAAGCAACGAGTCAATCCTGTTAACACGATTCATAACTGGTAGGTTTTTAGGCTAGATTCGCTTCGAAAAGTTGCAGAAAATCTGATGGTGGTAACAATCTGACGGTATAACAAGTTTTGACAAGGAAAAAACCAAGCAAGTAATCATTCTGACCGTTGTCAGCCATGTTCACCACGACAACGGCAGGATTCTAACGCATCATGAAGAAGGCTGAAATGGTCGGTGTCGGTGGTTGTTGTGACTCTTGACCGGTACTGTACTCCATGCACCTTAACGGTCCGTGTGATTCGGCTGTAATCTTAAGCTTAACGACGTTTATTGGCAGTATTACACCCGAATCACACATAGACCGCAGGGCGTGCCTTCGGATAACAACTCCTTCTACAGGTCCGCTCAGCCAAAATATGGACGATGTTCCCATATTATATTATGATAGTACATGGTATTGGGGATTGAAAACAACAAAGTTCCCTCTTCGATCGTATCTATTAAACAGTGAAAAATGACTTTTAAAAGTGCGAATTTGTATGATTCAAAACTATACAGGAGTTACTTCCCGTGACACATTTTCGTAGTTTTGGCCAATCAGAAATTAGGTCAGATTTACTGCGGAGATTTCACCATGGCAGCGTGTGCATGGGCCAATTGTAAACAGTGGCTACATCAAGCTTTTTAAACTTGAAAAATTCTATGAGGTAGGCTGTGTAGCATTTTCCCTCCAGGTTTACTGGAGGTCCTACAGACTTTATTAGTCTGTCTGTCTGTGTGTGTGTGTGTCTGTCTGTCTCGTCTCCACGGCTTATATCTCAAAAACTACTGGACGGATTTCCTTGAGATTTTGCACACTAACTGGAAGTTAGGTCCGATTGAATGTATCAAATTTTCAGAATCGAGGCTTGAAGAGAAAGTGGGTTTTTTAAGGTCGTATTCTCGAAATTACCGGTCTAAAAATGATTGAAATGACATTTGACGGCAAAGCCAAATTTGACGTCATTAATAGCATGACGTCATTTGCAAGTACAATTTCGATCCTATATGCCAGGAGAATAATTTCGAATTGAGCGCTTTTTGCCTCTTCCGAGCACCTACAGATGTAGTGCAGCGCTTCATTTGTTAATCTTCTGCGCCCCATGTTGTGTTGATAGACGCTAAGAAAATGTTTTCTTTGCCATAGACATCGTTTATGCACGTTTAAATGTTTTGATTTCCTGTGTCTGTGACTGTGGAGCGTAGTCGAGTCTAATACACCGTGGCTGTATTTCGATGACCATCTTTTGCTGTGTGTTACATCGAATTTTGCAATGACATTGAAGTGTGCATTGTAAATTTGCTGTTTTCTTGAATAAATTTCGTTCCTTGAAAAAAAAAAAAAATTCGAAACACCTGGGGAGGAATG
>JAWQFJ010007295.1:0-20837 GCA_034096865.1 Theodoxus fluviatilis
AGGAAAACATCCCCGGCCGCCCCATTGTATCAGGGAAGGGGACACTCTGTGAAGGAGTGTCGGGATACGTGGAAGGAATCCTCAAACCACTGGTACAGAGGATGTCAAGCTACTGCAGGGACACTACGGACTTCCTTAGCAAATTGTCTGCTCACGGACGGGTCCCCCAGAACGCACTACTTGTGACCATGGACGTGGCCTCACTGTACACAAGTATCCCCCATGATGGAGGCATCGCAGCCACCAAATCCGCCCTTGAAAGGAACAATTATCCCTCTCCTGGAACCATTACTTCCCTGATTCGCTTCATCTTGGAGCATAACATCTTTGTCTTCGAGGACAAGTTGTACCTGCAGGTACAGGGCACTGCCATGGGTACCAGGTTCGCGCCCCAGTACGCGAACCTCTTCATGGGCAGACTTGAGGAGGACTTTTTTGCAGGAAGGACTCTACGACCAGATCTGTACATCAGGTATATTGATGACATCTTCTTGATCTGGAGCCATGGAGAGGAATCCCTGAAAAGACTCCATGAAGAGATGAACAAGGCATACCCCACCATACGCCTCAGTATGGACTTCTCCTCGGACTCGGTCACATTCTTGGACACACGTGTCCACATCCGTGATGGACGACTGACCACCTCCCTTCACCGAAAGCCTACTGACAACTTGCAGATGCTCCACTCAACCAGCTCTCACCCTAGACATGTGAAGGACGCTATCCCTTTCAGCCAGGCTCTACGGATCCACCGCATTTGCTCCGACGCTAACGACAGGGAAAGACACTTACGGGAGCTTGAAACCGCACTTGGACACAGTGGGTACCAGAGCGCAGCCGTCAGGAGACAGTTCAGACGGGCGACCAGGCAGAGAAGGGAGGATCTCTTCACCCGGCGTGACAGACAAGCCGAAGCCGGTCGGGTCCCCCTCGTGACCACCTACTTCCCAGGAGCAGAGGGTCTTCGACGGGGGCTCAGGAGACTTCAGCACCTCTTGGACGATGACGAGCGGCTGTCTCGGGCTCTTCCTTTGCCCCCAGTGCTGGCTTTCAGGCAGCCTCCCAACCTCAAAAGCATATTGGTCCGGAGCAAGTTCAGTTCGCCGGGACAGAGAGGAATTGACTCCGTACAGCCCTGTGGTAAAGCTAGGTGCGCCACCTGTACATCCCTCTGCACAGATACCACCATCAGCAGGAGCCAGGCTCGACACCACATCAGGGGCATCTACTCCTGCGGCTCCAGTGATGTGGTATACCTGATTCGGTGCCGCATGAAGTGCCCGGATGCGTGGTACGTCGGGGAGACAGGACAGACACTGCGCCAGCGCATGAATGGACACAGGGCTACGATCAGGAGCCAGTCACCTCTACCAGTGGGGGAACACTTTAGCTTGCCGGGCCACTCAGCAAGCGATATGGTGGTTAGCGTGCTCGCGGGCGGGTTGCACGACACCCGGCTACGCAGGGTTACTGAACAGAAGTTCATCAAACTGTTCGGCACGCACCACGCCGGACTCAACAGAGATCTCGGGTTCATGGCGCACTACAAGTGAACTTTTCACGACCTGCACGTGCGTCGCATGAGGTCTCTGGGTCTTGGCGTGAACACCTGCGTACCATCTCCTATTTAAACCGTCCCCGCCAGCCTCTCACACACTTGGCCTGATGAAGGAGAATCTCCGAAAGCTTGCCAAGAGAGCACTTCGCACCGTATACCTGCCAGCAGGGACGGAGCCCTGCCATTGCCACAGGACAGAGCTGCCACGTCCTGGTGACTCGGCGCTCTACGTCCCGGGGCGGGAGGCTCTACCCCCCTTGGTGTACGTTCACCTGCAAACGGCCCTTTTCAGGGCCATCTATGCTCACGAAAGAATACATGTCGGTTGCTGTCCACGCTTCTTTATTTGTCTAGCAGTATTTCGACCGACCCCGGCACCTCATTCTGTACTGAAATGAACGACAATCAAAACTGCCGGTTGAGAATTGAGAGGCTGGCCTCCAAGATAGGTCATGTAGACACTGACCTCTACTTCCTCCGACAATGCAAAAGACATGGTAAGATACCGCTGGGTCTCGCGATCAAAAATCCTCTGGCCCACACTCTCAACTCTGAATACGCAGAGAATCTTTGCCGACGCACGTCCCAACTACTGATGAAGCACCTGATACATCAACTATACGGCAAGCGGAGTAGACTTTCAACCAGACTGGAATCTATCTACGCAGGAAACGCCGATGCCAGCTACCTTCGTACACTTGGGACAAGGACGCGCTCCCATGAACGCGCCTATCACATGACAAGAAAGAATGTCAAACTGAGAAAGCTCGGCATCCACACCTGTCGTAGGAGCAGCACGCAAACTAGACGAACGGTAGTTAACCTCTCGAACTACAAACTTACTCCAGACGAAACCGAAGTCCTGGGGAGAGGACTTAAATTCTGTCCAACTAAACCCCTTGACCCCATCGAGCTCGCTGCCGACACCGAGGAGTACATTCGCCGACTTAGACTGCGGGAGTATTTCTATGAGGAATCCCAGTCTGATAGCGCGAAGGCGCCTCAACCGGAGAAGAGCAGAAAGAAGAATCCTACGTTCACTCCAGCGGAAGGTCGCTGCCAGAAACTGGATTTGTATGCGCAATCACTCCGCAAGTACGTGAACGCTCAGTTCTTGTCCCGCCATCTCAAGCCAGTCCACAATCTGAAGCCGTATCAACGGAGGGCGATCAGCTCGCTGAAATCTAACCAGGACATCATCATCAAACCAGCGGATAAAGGGGGAGCTGTTGTCATACTGAACCGTAACGACTATCGCAACGAGGCTTTGCGACAACTGGCGGACACGGGCATCTACAAACCATTGCAGGAAGATCCCACTCCAGAACACGTCCGGGAACTTCGTGATCTGGTGAAGACTTTCCCGGCAGACCACCAGTCCGAAATATCGGATCTCATCCCCAAGGACCCGAACCTCGGCGTGCTGTACTTACTGCCGAAAATACACAAGGAAAACATCCCCGGCCGCCCCATTGTATCAGGGAAGGGGACACTCTGTGAAGGAGTGTCGGGATACGTGGAAGGAATCCTCAAACCACTGGTACAGAGGATGTCAAGCTACTGCAGGGACACTACGGACTTCCTTAGCAAATTGTCTGCTCACGGACGGGTCCCCCAGAACGCACTACTTGTGACCATGGACGTGGCCTCACTCTACACAAGTATCCCCCATGATGGAGGCATCGCAGCCACCAAATCCGCCCTTGAAAGGAACAATTATCCCTCTCCTGGAACCATTACTTCCCTGATTCGCTTCATCTTGGAGCATAACATCTTTGTCTTCGAGGACAAGTTGTACCTGCAGGTACAGGGCACTGCCATGGGTACCAGGTTCGCGCCCCAGTACGCGAACCTCTTCATGGGCAGACTTGAGGAGGACTTTTTTGCAGGAAGGACTCTACGACCAGATCTGTACATCAGGTATATTGATGACATCTTCTTGATCTGGAGCCATGGAGAGGAAACCCTGAAAAGACTCCATGAAGAGATGAACAAGGCATACCCCACCATACGCCTCAGTATGGACTTCTCCTCGGACTCGGTCACATTCTTGGACACACGTGTCCACATCCGTGATGGACAGCTGACCACCTCCCTTCACCGAAAGCCTACTGACAACTTGCAGATGCTCCACTCAACCAGCTCTCACCCTAGACATGTGAAGGACGCTATCCCTTTCAGCCAGGCTCTACGGATCCACCGCATTTGCTCCGACGCTAACGACAGGGAAAGACACTTACGGGAGCTTGAAACCGCACTTGGACACAGTGGGTACCAGAGCGCAGCCGTCAGGAGACAGTTCAGACGGGCGACCAGGCAGAGAAGGGAGGATCTCTTCACCCGGCGTGACAGACAAGCCGAAGCCGGTCGGGTCCCCCTCGTGACCACCTACTTCCCAGGAGCAGAGGGTCTTCGACGGGGCTCAGGAGACTTCAGCACCTCTTGGACGATGACGAGCGGCTGTCTCGGGCTCTTCCTTTGCCCCCAGTGCTGGCTTTCAGGCAGCCTCCCAACCTCAAAAGCATATTGGTCCGGAGCAAGTTCAGTTCGCCGGGACAGAGAGGAATTGACTCCGTACAGCCCTGTGGTAAAGCTAGGTGCGCCACCTGTACATCCCTCTGCACAGATACCACCATCAGCAGGAGCCAGGCTCGACACCACATCAGGGGCATCTACTCCTGCGGCTCCAGTGATGTGGTATACCTGATTCGGTGCCGCATGAAGTGCCCGGATGCGTGGTACGTCGGGGAGACAGGACAGACACTGCGCCAGCGCATGAATGGACACAGGGCTACGATCAGGAGCCAGTCACCTCTACCAGTGGGGGAACACTTTAGCTTGCCGGGCCACTCAGCAAGCGATATGGTGGTTAGCGTGCTCGCGGGCGGGTTGCACGACACCCGGCTACGCAGGGTTACTGAACAGAAGTTCATCAAACTGTTCGGCACGCACCACGCCGGACTCAACAGAGATCTCGGGTTCATGGCGCACTACAAGTGAACTTTTCACGACCTGCACGTGCGTCGCATGAGGTCTCTGGGTCTTGGCGTGAACACCTGCGTACCATCTCCTATTTAAACCGTCCCCGCCAGCCTCTCACACACTTGGCCTGATGAAGGAGAATCTCCGAAAGCTTGCCAAGAGAGCACTTCGCACCGTATACCTGCCAGCAGGGACGGAGCCCTGCCATTGCCACAGGACAGAGCTGCCACGTCCTGGTGACTCGGCGCTCTACGTCCCGGGGCGGGAGGCTCTACCCCCCTTGGTGTACGTTCACCTGCAAACGGCCCTTTTCAGGGCCATCTATGCTCACGAAAGAATACATGTCGGTTGCTGTCCACGCTTCTTTATTTGTCTAGCAGTATTTCGACCGACCCCGGCACCTCATTCTGTACTGAAATGAACGACAATCAAAACTGCCGGTTGAGAATTGAGAGGCTGGCCGCCGATGCCAGCTACCTTCGTACACTTGGGACAAGGACGCGCTCCCATGAACGCGCCTATCACATGACAAGAAAGAATGTCAAACTGAGAAAGCTCGGCGTCCACACCTGTCGTAGGAGCAGCACGCAAACTAGACGAACGGTAGTTAACCTCTCGAACTACAAACTTACTCCAGACGAAACCGAAGTCCTGGGGAGAGGACTTAAATTCTGTCCAACTAAACCCCTTGACCCCATCGAGCTCGCTGCCGACACCGAGGAGTACATTCGCCGACTTAGACTGCGGGAGTATTTCTATGAGGAATCCCAGTCTGATAGCGCGAAGGCGCCTCAACCGGAGAAGAGCAGAAAGAAGAATCCTACGTTCACTCCTGCGGAAGGTCGCTGCCAGAAACTGGATTTGTATGCGCAATCACTCCGCAAGTACGTGAACGCTCAGTTCTTGTCCCGCCATCTCAAGCCAGTCCACAATCTGAAGCCGTATCAGCGGAGGGTGATCAGCTCGCTGAAATCTAACCCAGGACCATCATCAGCAAAACCAGCGGATAACGGGGGATGCTGTTGTCCTACCTGAACCGTAGCGACTATCGCATCTATTTGCATTTGTAAGCTACCGAAGGCTGACGGCCGTGAAATCCCGCGAGAGCAGATCAAGGTCAGAGCAAATGGAGCCTCGATTTCCCTGGTTAAACGCCTTTTACGAATCACATTAGGAGAGCCGCGATGGATTCGTTCTTACCTCCAACCCACAGGGTGTCGCCGTGAATGAATACATGAATATATGTTTTACAGCCAGTCATTCTATGTGTGCTATTGTAAGGCTAACGACTAAAACATCGAGCAACGAGGCTTTGCGACAACTGGCGGACACGGGCATCTACAAACCATTGCAGGAAGATCCCACTCCAGAACACGTCCGGGAACTTCGTGATCTGGTGAAGACTTTCCCGGCAGACCACCAGTCCGAAATATCGGATCTCATCCCCAAGGACCCGAACCTCGGCGTGCTGTACTTACTGCCGAAAATACACAAGGAAAACATCCCCGGCCGCCCCATTGTATCAGGGAAGGGGACACTCTGTGAAGGAGTGTCGGGATACGTGGAAGGAATCCTCAAACCACTGGTACAGATGATGTCAAGCTACTGCAGGGACACTACGGACTTCCTTAGCAAATTGTCTGCTCACGGACGGGTCCCCCAGAACGCACTACTTGTGACAATGGACGTGGCCTCACTGTACACAAGTATCCCCCATGATGGAGGCATCGCAGCCACCAAATCCGCCCTTGAAAGGAACAATTATCCCTCTCCTGGAACCATTACTTCCCTGATTCGCTTCATCTTGGAGCATAACATCTTTGTCTTCGAGGACAAGTTGTACCTGCAGGTACAGGGCACCGCCATGGGTACCAGGTTCGCGCCCCAGTACGCGAACCTCTTCATGGGCAGACTTGAGGAGGACTTTTTTGCAGGAAGGACTCTACGACCAGATCTGTACATCAGGTATATTGATGACATCTTCTTGATCTGGAGCCATGGAGAGGAATCCCTGAAAAGACTCCATGAAGAGATGAACAAGGCATACCCCACCATACGCCTCAGTATGGACTTCTCCTCGGACTCGGTCACATTCTTGGACACACGTGTCCACATCCGTGACGGACGACTGACCACCTCCCTTCACCGAAAGCCTACTGACAACTTGCAGATGCTCCACTCAACCAGCTCTCACCCTAGACATGTGAAGGACGCTATCCCTTTCAGCCAGGCTCTACGGATCCACCGCATTTGCTCCGACAGGGAAAGACACTTACGGGAGCTTGAAACCGCACTTGGACACAGTGGGTACCAGAGCGCAGCCGTCAGGAGACAGTTCGGACGGGCGACCAGGCAGAGAAGGGAGGATCTCTTCACCCGGCGTGACAGACAAGCCGAAGCCGGTCGGGTCCCCCTCGTGACCACCTACTTCCCAGGAGCAGAAGGTCTTCGACGGGGGCTCAGGAGACTTCAGCACCTCCTGGACGATGACGAGCGGCTGTCTCGGGCTCTTCCTTTGCCCCCAGTGCTGGCTTTCAGACAGCCTCCCAACCTCAAAAGCATATTGGTCCGGAGCAAGTTCAGTTCGCCGGGACAGAGAGGAATTGACTCCGTACAGCCCTGTGGTAAAGCTAGGTGCGCCACCTGTACATCCCTCTGCACAGATACCACCATCAGCAGGAGCCAGGCTCGACACCACATCAGGGGCATCTACTCCTGCGGCTCCAGTGATGTGGTATACCTGATTCGGTGCCGCATGAAGTGCCCAGGGGTGTAATTCATGAACTTGGACTTTCAGCGTGGTCTAAGACTAGTCTCGGACCACTGTCGTTGTCTACAATTCATGAACTTGGACTGTCGTAGTCTACAATTCATGAACGTGGACTTTGTTCAGTCGGCAGACTGAACTGCGGACTACGGTGGTCCAAGGATTTGTTAGACTACACACCAAAGTCCAAGACCAGCGCGAAATTAAATGGCCGACCTGTTCACGGTTCGCAAATAATAAGCTGTATTTTGGGACACTGGAAACCCATCCAAAGAAAGTATAAACCATGAACAGCATTAAATTATGAAAGCTGTATGTTGATTGCATCAATAGGTCGTGAAAACGCTTACATTTTACAGTTGGAAATGCAGGTCGCCGAGCTTCGCGCACTGCTATTTATAGCTGAAGCGCGGACCGCTGCGACACCAGTAAACAGTGTTGTCCTCGAACCTGCCTGCTGCTGTTGACATTGGGTACAATGCTAGTGTTGTCTGATGCTATGAAAACGATACATTAAAATTGCATCTGTGTTATGAAAACACTGCTCAGATTAAATTGCTTTATTTTTGGTAACTGAGAAAATGTGTGACGATCGCCAGGGTTTCACGAGTTTGGTGGGGAAAGTGAGTTGAGGCTGATCGAGTGTGTGTGTGTGCGTGTGTGTGTCAGTGTCACTGTGTGTGTATGAGCTCCGTCGACATCGAGTCAAACAGAGTTATCTTTTCCTACTTGTGGTCAAACAATGGCTTCGTCCAAGGAGTACTCCTTGGCTTCGTCATATGTTGAACGTTTACCAGCAGACGCAAAAAAGCGGTACCACGAGAAGATTGTTGACGTTGATGGGTTAGATCCGTATCAAATACCAAACAGTTCGTTGTCTGTCGACAAAAAGCAGCTGCCGGACATAAACCACGCCAGGATTGTGCAATATTTTGTGCTGGGCAAAAGTGCGTACACGTGCGAAGATTTCGCAGCCTACAAGAGCTTAGGAGCTTACAGGACTTTCGTCTGTGGTTGGGTGCGAGAAGTGCGAAGCTACAAACCAGATGGCTGTCAGAACACAGTAGTTTCAGCAAAGGTAAATTTGATTGCGTTTAATACATTGCGCGTTGTACAGTAATGTTTGAATTAGGTCATGTTATGATCTACACTGGCTACAGTGTGACTAGTACTGTAGTAGCAACGACAGTTCAGTTCAGTTCAGTTCAGTTCAGTTCAGTTCAGTCCAGTCCAGTCTCTCAACCCTGAGATGGGTTGTTGAGGCACCACTTATGACTTTCGGACAATCTTCCTCCATCGATCTCTATCCTCTGTGGCTCGCTGTGAGTCAGCAAAGGTCAAGCCTGTCCACTCTTTGATATTGTCTTCTCACCTCTTTCTCTGCATGCCTCTCTTTCTCCCACCTGGTACGGTACCTTGCAGGATGGTCTTGGACAGCCCACTGCCTCTTGACACGTTCAGAATCTTGCGGTAGCATCTCATTTCCAGGGCTTGTATCCGTCTCTGTAGTTCAGATGTGAGTGATAGTAGCAATGACACTAGACTGTAAATGCATCAAAAGTTTTCAGATGAAACAAAATTTAGGAGCAAGCCTACTTTTTCTTAGCAAGCCTTTTGAATTTGATTTGCTTAGTAATCTGCACTGTTGCAGCCAAAGTGTGGCCCAGTTTGAGCGTTGGCTTCCAGCTAGGGCTGGTCACATCACGAATGTAGGCTGGTGCTCCAGAAAAAGAACAGAACATTTTACTCAGATTTATTTACATTCATTGTTAGCAAGGTTAAACATCACGTAAGAACTAAGATCTTGTGTTTTTCACGTTAAAAAAAAAATTACGTAAAAAATATTTATGTGAAAGGGTGTCAAAACGCAAAGAATCACGAGGAAAGCGTATGAAAACGTAAGAATAATTTAAGACAGGTTGTCATTACGCAAACTATTTTCAGTAAGACGTATCACCAAAAATGGTCTGAAATAAACTGTTTTGTAGTATCAAAAAGTCAAATCTTGGCCTTTCTTTCTCCCCTGTAATCTGTCCTGCATACTCTCTTTCCTTTTCTAGTATTTGTTAAGTTACAAAACGCAAAACATAACAAATTCTCACCATTTACAAAGTGATCCGAACAAACACGTCGATCTGCCTTAGTATCAAAAGTGAGTGACTTCAGGTTCAGTTGAGCAATCCACTCACGGCGCCTTTGACTGTTTGAGTTGTGAGATCCAGCATTTCCTTGCCTTTTCGCGTTACAATACGCGGTATGACAAAAAGTCGTTGATCATTCTCGCTGTCATGCCTATTGTGGCAGTTCTTCACACAGCAGGCGATCACCATTGTAGAAACAACAAACTGTCTGCTCCAAAAACAGTCGTGTCTTTCACAGATTTTGTAAGCGACGCGCGTTTGACCACAAGTAGGAAAAGATAACTCCCGTTTGACTCGATCTCGACGGAGCTCATATTTATCCTCATCAAGACAGATTATTGTTCCACCCCTTCCTTACTGAATTTCAATGGTTCTCACTTGGAAATCCTGCCATATTGTAAAACTTGATCTTCTGCTCGTTTGCCTCTTGCTGATGAACTTAATAAACGGTCACACACACACACACACACACTCCAGCCAGCGTCAGCTCGTACTTCATTTGTCACCTCCTCCCACGCTGTCCGTCTTCTTTTGTTTGCTTGGGCTGTGTGTATGCTGCTGTTAATGTATCCGTATCTTGCTGACACCGCTTTTATGATAGCTACCGATTCTCGCTCCGTGAAATCGGGGCTTTTCTTCGAGGTTTTGCTACCGATCGTGGCCGTCATTTTTGACGGGAAGTTTAAAGCGGTACGCTATGCGCTTGCGCACTGGGCGGAATCCCCGGGAAATCCACATCATTCTAAAAATAATCCATGGACTAGGTCAATCAGTCCCAGCCTTTCAAGTCAACACCCAGTCTGGGTTCGTGAATCATAGACTCGCTGAGTCCAGGACTAGTCCCAGGCTACGCGGTGGTCTAGGACTAGTCCTGGACTCACAAGTCCAAGACCAGTGCTCGCGAAAGTCCAAGTTCATGAATTACACCCCGGATGCGTGGTACGTCGGGGAGACAGGACAGACACTGCGCCAGCGCATGAATGGACACAGGGCTACGATCAGGAGCCAGTCACCTCTACCAGTGGGGGAACACTTTAGCTTGCCGGGCCACTCAGCAAGCGATATGGTGGTTAGCGTGCTCGCGGGCGGGTTGCACGACACCCGGCTACGCAGGGTTACTGAACAGAAGGTCATCAAACTGTTCGGCACGCACCACGCCGGACTCAACAGAGATCTCGGGTTCATGGCGCACTACAAGTGAACTTTTCACGACCTGCACGTGCGTCGCATGAGGTCTCTGGGTCTTGGCGTGAACACCTGCGTACCATCTCCCATTTAAACCGTCCCCGCCAGCCTCTCACACACTTGGCCTGATGAAGGAGAGTCTCCGAAAGCTTGCCAAGAGAGCACTTCGCACCGTATACCTGCCAGCAGGGACGGAGCCCTGCCATTGCCACAGGACAGAGCTGCCACGTCCTGGTGACTCGGCGCTCTACGTCCCGGGGCGGGAGGCTCTACCCCCCTTGGTGTACGTTCACCTGCAAACGGCCCTTTTCAGGGCCATCTATGCTCACGAAAGAATACATGTCGGTTGCTGTCCACGTTTCTTTATTTGTCTAGCAGTATTTCGACCGACCCCGGCACCTCATTCTGGACTAAAACATCACTATTGCAGGTGAAAGTTAGAGCAAGTTAAGTCGCGATTTCCCTACTTATTCGCTTGTTACAAATCGCATAAAAAGACGCAGTGGTTCTATTTTTACCATCGGTGCACAGGGGGTTGGGTCGCCATGAGAAAATCTTCAATTACGAATTTGTGATGGTGTTCTGAGATCTGCGCTAATAAGCCTTCGCGTCACGTTCTGGCCGATGAGCAAACCGTTTTTGTTTTGACTTGTTTGTTCTGATTTGAGGGTAAATTGCCTGAAGAAACACAGCACAAACCTGGTGGGAGGCGCTTAATTCTCCAGTGTGTAATGAGACGTGGCTTCAGTAAAACGCACTGGGATGGGGCGCGTTCAACTTCCTGGCATCGCGAATTAGCTCACGGTTACACCTTTTTGAAGCGCAAAGCTAATGCCTTAAGCACTTATGAAATCATGCTCGTCGCTGCTTGCGTCGCGTGACAAAATTAATGAGCCGCGACATCATTAGCCAACGTACGTAAATCCCCTTGGTCTCATCCTCATCCTCACACTCAGCCCTCCCCTCCCCTTCATCTTCATCCCCTCGATCTCCCTTCCCCAGTCCATCTCAATGCTTCTCTACTTCCCCCAGCCCCCACCCCAACCCCCACCCTCCCTGATCCTGCTCCCGTCCTCTTGATTCATATCAGCTTAAACACACTTCCAAACGCTGACGGAGGCGAGTGTACGGAAGATTTACAGGGGTTTGGGAGAAGGGGATAGCTCCGTATAGGGACTTCCCACTGTTTGATGAGCTACGCTCCGCGCTTTTGAAACAAAATGGCGACGCTACATAAGACGGCATTTCCAGGGCATGGCGACCCGTGACGAACAGATTGCTCCGACTGCGTCCCTTAATCGGCCATCAGCGCCTCCGGTCGCCCCGGCCGAGAGGTCAGCGGCATTGTGAGGCTTGTGGTGTCTCCAGTGCTCCCGGGAGCCCGACCCTCAGTGATCGCCTCGCATTCGCTCCTCCCCGCTGGGGCAGCGTGCTCATTGGCTTGCTCTGATTTGCAGCCAGGCCCTTGCGTTGGAGGATTCGTGATGAAGATTTGTGAGAGGGAAGGAGGGAAAGAGAGAGAGAGAGAGAGAGAGAGAGAGAGAGAGAGAGAGAGAGAGAGTCTCCGAGCTCATGCAAATTACATTCTAATGTTTCCCTTTTCGATTCAAACATGTCGTTCAATTTCGATGCAGTCTTCTGTGCATGTAATTCTATATATCTATCATTTTAAAGATAAATTTAGAAATCCATTTGTTTTTGAGATACGCTTGAATGTCTTTTTCACACACACACACACACACACACACACACACACACACACACACACACACACACACACACACACACACACACACATATGTATATATGAATGTGTACTTGTATAATCATGCAGCATTTATACATGCACACATGTGTGTAAGAGAATGTGTGCAATTTAGCAAGCAACATCCTAGTTTTCTATCTTATGCTCTTACTAAGAATGCTGTGGGAAGCAAATAACCAACCAACCAACCAACCAACTAACAAACCAACCAACCAACCAACCAACCAACCAACTAACCAACCAAACAACCAACCAATCAACCAACCAACCAACCAACCAAAACCTCCGGGTAGGTCGAATCGAGGTGGAAGTGCCACTGATGACATGAAAAGGGACTTGGAAAGTAGCGACGATGATGAATACACTGAAATGTCAGATAAAAAGTTTATGTAACGATTGAAGCAACAAAGGAGAGGGAAGTGACAATGTTTGAAACAGTTGAATGAAATAGGGGCGGTGACAGGACAGGTGAGGGCAATCATTAATTAGTGGTCACGTCAGGGAACAGGTGTAACAGGAGTAGCGATGATCCACGAGACACACCTGGGTGAGTCGGGATAGAGGTAGCAGAGGTGCCACAAGATGTTAACCGAGACGAGGGTCGCTGAAGAGTACAGGTGATATAGCTTTGATGAATTCGAAAAGGACTTATGTAACACGTGAGTGCAGATAAATGTGAGGTTTTAGAGACAGGAGGGCACGAGAGGAAAGGAGGAGACTGAGGATAAGTGAAGTGAGTCGATGTGGAGACGATGGTGTCGAAGGAAAAGGGCAGGGAGATGTGGTAATGACACACACTGTGGGGATAGCGGAGTTGATCCTAGTGGTGGTGGCGGGAGAAAGAGTTATGAAGGTAATATTTGAAGAATACGGAAGACCAGAGAGGGCAGTGGAGACGATGCTAGCGTTGCTAGAGACAGATAAAACAGCAGGCACGGAGGCAATGTTAGAAGAGACAGAGAAGGCGGTGGCGATGGTAGAAATGTTAGTACAGGTCAATGAGACAGGTGTTGAGGTTATGTTAGTAGAGACAGAGACGAGAGCAGGGATGGAGGTAATGGTGGTGGCAGGTGAACGTTGCAGCCATTACTCTGCACATCAGCCAGGCGTGACGTCACGCACCTTTGTGAAGACACCATTTTGATTGTTGAGGATCCTTAAATGCGTCCAGCGCGTTCGTATCTCCACATCTTGCGCCGTCCTTTTGTCCATGTGTCAGACTGTCCCATCGGTCACTCCACACGCTGGCCAATGATCTCTTTCCTCTAGTCCAAGTGCAGCAGCGCTGAATAGGAAGCGGACAGAGAGCTGTCATTCTACTTTGTCTTCTTGGGGAGGACAACGAGGTGACGGTTAGCCACCCGGTTGACAGTTTGAATGATGCATTTGTAATGCTTTCTCGTCATACACATACCGGATATTAAGACAAAAACCGAGTAGGCAACTTAAAAAACACAAAGAAACCAATTCGACCAAGCGTGCATTTACGTTCTCACTTGCTGGCATTTTTATTTCTCTGTCTCTACCTCTGCTTCTGTCTCTTTCTCAATCGTCCGTCACTCTGTCTGACTAAATCTCTGTTATCCTGCCTCTATCTGCCTGCCTGTCCACCTCACTGCCTGCCTGTCCGTCCGTCTGTCTACCTGCGTGCTTGCCTGCCCGTATTCTGTCTGCCTGTCCGTTCGTTTGTCTATGTGCCTGCCTGCCCGTCTGCCCCTCTCCTACCCTTCCCCTCCCCCCCCCCTTCTCTCTCTCTCTCTCTCTCTCTCTCTCTCTCTGTCTCTGTCTCTGTCTCTCTCTCTCTCTCTCTCTCTCTCTCTCTCTGTCTCTCTCTCTCTCTCTCTGTCTCTGTCTCTGTCTCTCTCTCTGTCTCTCTGTCTCTGTCTCTCTCTCTCTCTCTCTCTCTCGCTCTCTCTCTCTCTCGCTCTCTCTCTCTCTCTCTCTCTCTCTCTCGCTCAACACTTCTGAAGTGGCGAAAGGTGTGACACGCCTTTCTCGCATCAACGCTGCCAGGTTCATTGTCTCGCGCGTCTCGTGCCTCTCCCTTCAGTCAGCCATCTAGACATCTTCTCTCCACTTAATGGGGTAGGGAACCACGGGTGTTCGAATTCTATTATCAGTTCCTCAAGGAGAGGCACACCATTTATCCAATGTAACGCCTCATTCCTTCACAGAAGAGGCGTCTCGTGTTTCGTGTCTTTGTGCATCTCTATCTTGACGCGACACGATGAGCACGTTATGGTCTTAAGAATGCCATTCTAAGATATGGATGTGAATATATTTACAGTATGTGAATTTCTGACAGGGTATTGTCACCTTTTTTGTTCGTATTTACTCCATCCGTCCATCTACCTGTCTTTTTTCTTTTGAATTTATTCAAGTAAATTAAACCCAGGAATTTGTTTGCTTGCTTGTTTGTTTGTTTGCTCGTTTGTTTGATGATGTAATTTCACTGCTTCGGTTTTTTTCAGAGACTGATACCGGGCACCACAAGGGTTATTATAGTTCCAATAAGCAACGATAACTGATTGCTTTCCTAGTGAAATCATAAATCAAATACACGATTAGAACATTTTCCAGGATTCATGTTATTTACGAGATTTTTGTCCTAGGTTACTGTTACGATTTACGTGTAATTGCTAAGTCTCCTGAACCACTCCACCTTCCACTCACGTTTGAAGCTCCACGTCGTGCCACCGAAGTGCAGTGGGAAGTAAGGACTATTTGTCAAAGTCACCGCACAATTGCTCCTCTTGACAAAGGACCCTTATCATCTTTCATGATTGTCAAGGCAAAAGAACTGCACGATGGCACACAGTAAACCATAGCGAGTGAACAACGATAAGGCACACTGAGAAAACACATCCATGAGTATAGTTATGATACTTTATGCAGTGCTACGGTGTCGAAAAGAGATCGTCTTGGTAAAACCTAAGAAGATATTAACATCGTGCTTAACCACGAACAGGCAGGCTCATCATATCTACCGCAGGTAAAAAGCGAAATTCGCACAGCGCGGGAAGCACTTAGTGAAGGCAAAGTCTCACTCAGCACTGCAAACAGAGACTGCATTTTCTGCCTGTCTTGATCTGAAGGTTCCAGCAACAGACACCAGGGCTCGCTTTCCTGTCCGCAGTTTGACAGTCGAAGGTCGTGGTCAGGTAGGGGAGGCAACTCGATACGACCGAAGCGGCGGAGTCCTGCCGGGACGGCGAGACGTGCAGTCTAAATCCAGCTCCGAGTACGAGGCGCGTAGAAGAGCTCGCAGCGGGAGAGAACTCCACGCATTGTCGGTTGCATCGTCGGGGTTAACTCCTCTGTGCGCCTGGACCTGGGTGTGGATCAACGTCGGAGGGCGCCGATCTTTGTACTTACTAATTTATTTCCATCGGGCTTAGTCGCAGTCTGAAGCCGTCTCAACGCCAGAAGGATGAATACACAGCGGAGTTAACAGCGCCGACGCCTTGACGGCCCAAGGGCTTGGGCTGTTTGTCTTGAGATTTATGGATCTGAGTAAATAGAGTCTCGCCGCTGCTTTTGATCTACCGGATCCCGCGTGTCACGCGATGTCATAATAGGAAGGCCTCAAAGATTTTCTGCTTCCAGTTATGTTTTTTCGAAACTATGAATGGAATGACGTGGGTTGCCTCTCGCTGAGTGAACCAGTCAGTACATTTTCTCGAAAATTGTGACTAGTTGACATGTTATAGATGATTAACTCGCTAAAAGTGTCTCTATACTGGATAATGACCTATTTTGCCACTATCCTTGTGAAAGCAGTGTCCTTGAAGTCATTCTTACCGATCCTTCTCAGATTCGGCAGGCATTTTTAGCAACCAGGAGGACGAATACTTTCGCTCCGTTTCATTTACCGAAAGTAAACTACACCAGAGGCCCATGCAAAAACGCATGACTGAAAGAAACAAACAGTCAGAACCGATGCGACCCTGGATTTTGACAAACTGAGAAAGTAAGCAGAAGTATTTTTGGGATAGCGTTTACAGACTAACAATTTTTTCATGAAAACCATGCAGCCGCGGAGAATGTATAATTTTAGTGCAGTCTCAGACCCAAATTTATTACCCTGTTATTATTTCATAAAATAAATTATTTAGTTTAGTTGCCACAGTAATTAGAACAAGACGATTTTCTACTTTGGAAAATAGATCATCCCAGGCAATAGCTCGAGTCTGTGTTCACCAAAATAAACCAAGCTGTGCCCTTTACTGCACAGCACAGTTTTTTTTAAGACTTCACCAAACGTATCATCATCTCAGCTTTGAAGGAGCACGGCTAGTCAAGTTGTTTTCAATGAGTTGAAATATAATGCACTGAGAGGGGTGCATACATTTCCATATCTTACACCGTAAATCCCTAAAGTAACATATTTCGAGAATAACTATCAGAAACGCACGCTTCACCAGTCCTCAGTCCCCCGGCTTAATAAACAGTTTTCTTTTTTAATAGAAGTAATGAAAAGAGAGCAAATGCAGGCTCACATTTCGAGACGCGTACATTTTGAGAGCATTTCATTGCTACCTGCAGTTTTTCATATCTTGACGTATGAGGACGCACCCTTGTATATCACGGTTTGAAGAAAATGAAAATGTCTTGAATACTAGTATAACAGTATATGCAACATAATGTAACACTGCTGCTCTACGTTATTCTCCCTTGGAAAAAAAGCATCCGTGAAAAGACTTTTCCGACGATGTGAAGAAAAAAGCTCAACCAGATCTGTCGTATCCAGCAAGAACAGCTCGACTGCACTCATCAGTCTCTGTCACTGAGAGATGTACATCATCAGTGCTTAAAGCACTTTCCTAACCACTCGGTTGTCTGTCATTTAAAAACTACATTTGTGTGTGAGAATGTTAACTGGAGAATGATGGAAATATTTGCGTCGCGGTTGTCTCCAGTGCGTCTTGTATGGTAAAAACGTCTCACAAGAGGATACATTTGCTGAGAAATCATTCCATTAAGAGTAAACTATCACGTCGTTCATTCACCCAAAGAGATGTGCACTAATTAACCTTAGGAAGGAGAAAATATTACTGACACGTGTAATTATTACTTTCTCAGCTTCCACACAAGTATCCTACCACTCACCCTTATCACAGCCGACCTAGCACCCATTATACTTAATTACAGTTTCCAAGGCATCGCGCGCATACGCTTACACCTACGAACGTATGCGCGCGCAAGCGCAAACACACATACACACACACATACACACACACACACACAAACAAACACACACACACACCACACTCACAAACTCACACACACACACACACACACACACACACACACACACACACACACACAATAGCAGGGACACACAAATACGCGCGCGCGCAGACACACACACACACACACACACACACACACACACACACACACACACACACACACACACAAACTCGCACACACATATACGCTCACATACGCACATGTACGCACATACACGTACGATGGTTTTCACACATGCATGCACATGCATTCATGCACACACACAGGTACACATACGCACACAAACAATCACAACCACACATGCGTCCACACACACACACACATGCATGCACACACTCACGCACTCAAACGGTCTCACTCACATACACACACTCACGCACTCAAACGATCACACGCACAAACACACACACACACACACACACACACACACACACACACACACACACACACACACACACACACACATAAACTCATACACACATACACACGCGCACACACACACGCACACACACATGCAAACGCGCGCGCCATTGAAAGTTTCCACTATTCTTTCCATCTCTATCCTTCACCCCTCTACCACCCAATCTGCGGTTAGCGGTGCATCGTGTACCTGTACTCAATTCTTGTGTAATCTGCAGAGTGGTGAATGATTTGACGGCCCCTCACTTTCTTCCTCCTTCACCGGTACCACAGTAAACATGGCGCCAGTCCAGCCGTGTAGCGTGGAAAATCGTGTCCCGTGGAAAACAGTGACCGGAAGTCATCGCAGAGTTATCTGCTCGGCTCTCTCTCTTTATGCGATTTACCGCTCCTGCACCTGTTCTTCGCATGGAATATATTCCGACAAACGACGCATTAGTTGCTTTACGAGTTTGCGTAGTTTAACACATAATGTAGCGTTCAAAAACGTTTTTCCCCGTGCAAAGCCGTCTCCCCTGCCGGAAATAATATGGGAGTCACCTCCCTGTAGTCTATTTGTAGTCTGGTTTTATAAAACGCGACCGTTGACTGACTTGGCACGCCCGGGGAGTTATGCTAAGATCCGGCCGCGTTAATATATCTGCGTTTTGTGACAAACGTCTTTCTCGGCGGTACTGTACTCCATGCACCTTAACGGTCCGCGTGATTCGGGTGTAATCTTAAGCTAAACGACGTTCCGAATGTTTCCGACTTCGACCATTTCAGCAGCGCCAATAAACATCGTTTACCTTAAGATTACACCCGAATCACGCGGACCGTTAAGGTGCATGGAGTACAGTTCCGCCGAGAAAGACGTTTGTCACAAAACGCAGATATATTAACGCGGCCGGATCTTAGCATAACTCACCGGGTGTGCCAAGTCAGTCAGGCGGAGTGGCGGGTGCCGTCTCTTTTTAGAGTTGAATTTTTTGAGCACGACCCTCGCAGATAACTCTGCGATGACTTCCGGACACTGTTTTGGCCGGGATACTATTTTGGCCGCTACAGGCCGTGTGCCAATTTCCTCCAGCAAGCGCCACTGCTGTCGCCGTTTTGATGTGAAAAGCGGTTACCTCGTTTGTACCCCCAAAATAAAGCAAATTTGTCATTCTTGAATGTTCACTTTGCCAGGTTTTTGAATGAGAATGGGCTTAGTATTGTTTCATTCGAAAAAGTATCATCGGTGACCTGCCCGTGCTGCAGTAGTCACTTCACTGTCACATAATCGTCTGACTTGCCTGAGTCGATGTTGGTAGGTATAGTTGGAAAACAAAATCAACAGCAGACAGCATGTTCACTTAGCGAAACCATGAAGAATAAAGATGGCACGAAGCAAAATTTGAAATATGTGGCTCTCCAGTATGAGATCAGTAGTCTATGAAACTTGTTGATTTTGATACACGATGCAGAAGTAGAAGTTGGGATTAAAGTTGACCATCGGCGGACTATGGCTTTGTTGAAGAGTCTGATTATTAATCTACGTGCCTGTTCAGTTGTTGTTTTTTTCGTATTCGGACCCTGAGTGACCAAAAAAAGGACTAGTTAGCTGTCAAGAAATAATCGAGGCTATGAAACACTCTCATTCTATAACGTTCGATTTTGACAAATCGATTGTTACCACCTGTGGTCATCGACGGCCCGAAAGTCCCTTAAGGAAGGTCTGATGGTGATGTGCTATACATCATTTTAAAGAAATTTTAAAGATCTTTTTGGTGGTACCAATATTTCAACGTGTCCAAAATGTCATACATCAATCATTCATCTTCTGCTGGACGGTCATGTGTATACAGACTGGAGGAGGTGGCGACATAACTTCAGTAGCCATTTGTTGACATAAAAAAAACAGGTCATGTCGGCGTTTTTACACTACAAAAATTGCATAGGAAAAACCAAACAGTTAGGAGTGTGCAAAGGACTTTCCAGAGAATATAGGTAAGAATGATCGGACGGTGAGTCATGAACATTTCGTGTGAGTGCCATCGGCTTTAATTAAACATTTTTCTTATGAAACAGTCAAGTCTGATCAAGATTCTTTCAGCTCCCATGGTGGCATGACCAAAATTGTGTTTGATTCAATACTGTTACAAAAGTGTGTGTATGTGTGTGTGTGTGTGTGTGTGTGTGTGTGTGTGTGTGTGTGTGTGTGTGCGTGCATGCATACGTGCGTGCGTGCGTGTGTGAGTGTATGTGTGTGAGTTTTGTGTGTGTTGTGTGTGTGTGTGTGTGTGTGTGTGCGTGCGTGTGCGCGTGTGTGCGTACGTGTGTGTGTGTATGTGTGTGTGTGTACCTAACTACCTACCTACATACCTACCTACCAGCTTACGTACCTGAATACCTGCCTGCCTGCGTGCCTGCCGGCCTGCCTGCCGGCGTGCATACATACCTGCATGCATACATACCTGCATGCATACATACCTGCATTCATACATACCTGCATGCATGCATACCTGCATGCATGCATACCTACATATACCTACCTACCTACCTACCTACCTACCTACCTACCTACCTACCTACCTACATACATACATATCAAAAAGACTTTATTCATGAAAATTGCACAAAATCTGCGCACATGAACAACTAATGAATAAACACACTTTGTAACTTGAGCTGTCCGACCCACGAAAGAAATAATGGAGACCTACTTTGGCTTGTAAAGTGTAGAAGGCCAACACAACAACAGCTAGATTGTCTTGACCAAGAAAATTAGCTATATATACATGT
>JAWQFJ010007307.1:0-20000 GCA_034096865.1 Theodoxus fluviatilis
CCACTTCAAATAGCTCAACCTAAACTGCAAAGGATTTACACCTTAGAATCCCTACAAGAGGAACTTAAAGCCTCATATGTAGATGCTGAGAGTTTGGCTGCCTGGCTAGCATGTCCCTTTGCCTCCTTCAGTAACTTCAAAGAGCATGCGCGGATTAATTTGCGCAAATATGACTCTTTCATGGCTACTTGGATGGGAAATTGCAAAATGGATGGTGAACCCCCCTACAAGATCACTCCTGAGTTCCAGGAGGTGCCCATTTCATCATCCATGATGCCAGCTCCAGGTAATGCCCCTGCCCGGAATCGCGCCCCCGAGTCTCTTACTGGCTCGGAGAGTGATGACGATTCACGGCACGGGCTGCCCCCTGGCCCTGCCAAATTTGCATGCTTTCCCTCTGTTGAGTATGTGGGCCGGCCGGGATGGGATTATTCTAAAAAGGGGGATCATGGGATATCCTCCACTGTGCATGCTTCTTCCCCTCTGCATGATTTTGCGCCTGCTTCAACATTGCATAGCGGCTTTGATCCTCGTGGCTTCTCTGCCTCGCTTCGCTTGCCTCCGCTTAGGGATGATTACCCCTTACCCCTGGGTAGGAGACCCACCAACGAGGAGAGGTTGAGAGATAGACGCCAGGTTTTGCAGACAGTGGAGCAGTTCACACATGCACAGCCGCCCCCTCAGGTAACCCAACCAACTCGTGACCCGAGCCCTGCGCGTGGTCGTGACCAAAAGGACATCCCAGTAACAGACTTAGTGCAGACCATGCAACAGTGCCTATCTGTTGTACAGAGTCTTCGTCAAGAATACAGGGATTTCAAAACGGAGATGGAGGAAAAACTGGACGCCTCACTTCCCAGGGTGCGAGAGGGAGAGGGTTCCGCCGGAGTCGATCTGAGGGGAGATCGGTTTGGCTTCGACGGGGCCTACCCTCCGGACTACCCAGAGGGGAGAGTGAGGCGGCAGGATTTCCGGCCCGACTATCAGAGGGAGGGCAGGGTGTATTGGGACCAGGAGCCCAGACCCTATCCTAGGGGCAGGGAAATTCGGGATGATTACAGCCTCCCTCGTATCGAACTACCCAAATTGGGCTTCTACAACGGGAAAGAGCCGTGGGAGCACTTTTATGGTCAGTTCCGCGAGATGATGGCTATCCGAGACTGGTCCCCCAGGGAAGCCATTGCTCAATTGCACTTATGCTTGAAGGATGCTGCGTTGAAGCACTTCCACACCCTTTCCATGCAGTGTCGTAGGGATTTCGATCTCTGCACCGCTGCAATGGAGAGGAGGTTTGGAAGGGCGGAGACGAAGCAGACTATCTGGGCCAAGTTCAACAACTTGAGGCAGATGGAGAAGGAACCCCTCCGGGAGTTTGCAGATCGAGTTCGGGAGACCGCCTTTGATGTGTTTCCCAACCCAGATACTCCTTTTGTAGAGGAGGCCATGTGCCATCAATTTCTGCGTGGCATTTCCCACCACAAGGCATCACTCTTCTGCCTCAACATGGACTACAGCAACCTGGACCAAGCTGTACTTGCAGCCCAGCGCTACATGGAAACCGAAGGGAACCTCTTTGGACAAGCCGAGGTGCGGGATCAGGCCAAAATTGCATGAAGTTTTAATGTTGGGAAATATCAGATTGTTCCAGCATGAACCTGGCGGGACACCAGCTGTGCCCCATCGGTGGCTGTGGAGCATGGGTGGAGGACCCCCGGGCCCACTTTGTCCTGAACCATCTCCCTCCGCAGTTCTACGAGGCGCCCATACCTCTGCTTCTCCACACCACCTCCCAGCTGTACTCTGGACTTCTTCAAGTACCTGGAGGAACGCAGGGGGCGTTCCAATATGTTCGGAGCACTATTGTGCCCCCAAACCAGCGGGTAAGAGGAGAAGAGGTGCCTCTCCTCCAGGCCGTATCCCGGGCCCTGGGGGAGTCCATCCCCACTCACTACAGCCTGTATCCAGCGAATGCACAAGCCCTGATTGTGCACTGGGTAGTGCTCCAGGCTGTGATGACCGGACAAGGCCCCCAGGTGCTCCAACGCTTCAAGGGGCTGTACCCGGTCCCCCCGGGGGGACAGGTTTCGCCCCTGGGACGCGGGTACCTGACCCCCCTGGTAGGGAAGCCCTCGGGAGGGAGGCTGCCCAAGCGACCCAGGCATCGACAGCACCCTTATCGGCTGACAGATTCCCAGACTTCCCTGCCCCGACTCAACACTGCCCCTTCGGGAGATCCTCTTTCGTTGCAGATTCCTTCGGGAGAACAGAGGGTGTCCCGTCGCCAGTGGAGGCAGAGGACTCGGAGGACGCTGTCCGCGGCGCAGTCCCAGTGGTCGGGGCAGCAGTGGATCCAGAGCACTGCCCAGTCCTCTCCGGCCCGGGTTGAACGCCCAGGTCCCCGGAACGACGGCCGTGAGCGATCCCCGGCCCGGGTGAGACGCCCATGTCCTCAGAGCCATAGCCGTGAGCGGTTCCCGCCCCGGGTTCAACGCCCACGTCCCCGGAGCTACGACAGCAGAGGGTCGCCATCACACAGGAGACACCCCCGACTGGTGGAGAGGTCCTCCAGGAACCGGAATCGTGAGCGGACGTCCCCACGGGGTGGACGCCCTCACCTCCAGGAGGAGAGGTCCTCCAGGAACCGGAATCGTGAGCGGACGTCCCCACGGGGTGGATAGATTGGAAACGGCATGGCTGTGGACAACTAGGGTCAGGCAGACAATCTCGTTGTAAAGAGGGGTGTATCGGAATGGCTTGAGATGACTACCATTTTCTATGTTTCCTGAGGGCAGCCAAGCATTGCCACGGATGACACTTTTGGCAGAGTTTTCAAACACAGGAATTGCCATGTATAGCTAGTCGTCGCTGGAGGTAACCAGAGAGCAGAACTGCATGATGGACAATCATATGTTACATCAGTGGCTTTGAACTATCAGGACGCTACAATGCCTTACCAAGACGAGACCGTACAAGCAATTTCACAGAAGACAGGACGCAGTCCAACTGAATTGGAAAAAGAAAATACTTGCAGAAACAGCGTCGGAACTAATATCAATAAATGCAGATTCTATTTTTTTTCAGACTTGTTATAAGGTTACAAAAGCACTATAAAAATGTCTTGACATGAAACAAACGCGAACAGAAACTGCCTTCCATGATGTTAATGGTAAAGACAAATGGCTGGAACGGCCAACAAGACCAAGGGTGCCGTGCTCTGGAAAGCGTCGCCCTGGTGGAGAATTGGACAGGCTTAGCCGTTGCTACGCGCTTTTTCTAAACTGAAGAAGACGCGAGGCGGGCGATGAAAAGTCTGCATTGAGGATAGAGAATTGGCTTTAAAGCAATGAGGACCTCGGTCGGTACAGTATCATGAGGCGGCTAAAAACCATGACAAGCTTGGTGATGGATTTCATCCGCAACCATCTCCTCATCGCTAGGCAGACCAAGTAATAGGACCGACTCTTAAATATAGTTTGTGCGATATCGATTTTATAAAGACCCAGGCATTACTCTGATCGTTTGCTATGGTTACCCAAACGTCAAGGAAGCGGTATGCGAGAAGCTGTGTGGTAGATACGCGTGAGAAGGGTAGCTAGTGCGTCACACGTCACCATTGCAGTCGATAAAGTCTTCAGACATGACCTTTTGCTGAGCACAGGGAAGGATGCCTTGAAGGCCTTGAAGGAGGAGCAACTGAGCATTACATTTTGCCACCTTCATTATCATTTTGCGGTTTTTACACTTTTCTGGAGAGGGACCAGTTTGTCCCTATGGATTAAAGCGCCGGTCACACCGCACGAACTTTGCTGGAGCGTTCCTGGAGCGTTGAAAAAAATTCATCACCGCTCGTTACCGTGCACGACCGTTGGCCCCCGTTAAAGCAACGCCATATACGCTCGGCCACCGCTGTTGGTCCCTCCTACCGTTCCGAAAGTTTTGAGTTGCACACAATATTGCGAGCGGTGAGGAGCGGGCAATGTTCCGCTCCGGCAAAGTTCACCACCGCTCCAACAACGCCCAGTCAAAGTTTGGCACCGCTAGACGCAAGTTCGTGGACGCTTGGGTCCGCTAGGTCAACGCAGAAATCTTGAACGCTGGACCACCGCTGCTTCGCCAGCTTTGCCCGAGCGGTGATTAAACTTTGGTGGAGCGGTTGTAAGCGTTTTACGAGCGGACACGGGATTGTTGGAATGGTGTCGGGCGTTGAAGCAGCGATCCATTGCAGTGATGAACTTTGGTTTGGCATTGGTATGGAGATGTCGGAGCGGGACCAAAATTTGGCCATTTTGGAATCGAGCTGCCGTTGATCGAATTTGTTCAAAGTTGTACTACCATGGACTTCGATCCGTTAAGCTCTGTAGTCAAAAGCGGTATAATACATGAGCAATGTCAACGTGAAAGAAAGATTATGGTTATTATTATTATTATGATTATCATTAAATTTCGCAGAACGCCGCTCTATCAACGCTCGGTCCACCGCTAAACCAACGCTCGCTACCATTAAACCAACGCTAAAGCAACGCTGGCTTCAGCGGTGCACCGCTAAGGCAACGCCCGTGTTTTCGAATTTTTTTTTCCATTTTGTGCGCGGTGACGAGCGGTGTCGAGCGTTGTCGAAATTCGGCCCCCTCTCCCTACCGTTCAAGGAACGCTCCAACAAAGTTCGGGCAGTGTGACCGGGCCCTAAGGTTTCCTCGAGTCCGCACAGAACAGCCGATCATAAACGCCCTGACATCAATAGACAGCATCAGTTAGATCGCGCTATATTAGTATACTTCCAGTTTTAATGACATCCTAGTCAACAACACTTATCGTGGCGATGCAGCGGTCCGATAGATGTTTGGCATCTGCTCATGACTGATTCTTGCGTTTTGATTTCATTGAGCTTTGTTCAAAGTAAAAAGGCACCGCATCTCTTTCATTAGCCCTCAGATGGGGTGCATCCATCGTTGACTTGACTCATATTCCCAATTTTAAGGTTGCTAAATTTGTTTTCATTCACATGTTTCCAAACTCAGTTGTCGAAGACAGTTGGTGAGATTGTGTGCCGTGGTTGGGTGGAATTTTCCTTGGCTTGACACAGCGATGGGTAGCTGAGTTTTGATCCTGCTGTATTTTTCCTGCTGCTGAACTCTACGCGGAGCGCGTTGCACGAGTTTTTCCCAGCATTCATAGGTTCGATTGCAGTGTTCACCCTTTACCTTTTTTGCGGCAGCGATTGTTCTGATTATTCTTATTTATTTGTCAGCCGAGGTACGATGTTTTTGCGAGCAGCTTCGGAATTTGAGTCATAGAATTGCCGATAGGGTTCGTGTTTATTATGTCGGTGTAATTATATGTATTATAACCGCAGCGACTTGTGCGTAAAAGTCTGGATTCGAATACGGATGTGTATTCACACGTATCCCATAGGCCTGTGTGAGATAAGCCATATTTCTTTGTATAAAGGTTGATAAAGAATTTTGTGGAAGTTTTCCACCGGTGTGGTGTTTTGTCTCGTCTTTGTGTACTCATTCTTGTAAATCATTCACCATTTTCTATCGTTTATGCTAGCTTCATTTAGAGTTATATGTAATGATGCATTAGTTAGAATGATGTGTTGTTTAGGTTGCAAATTATGCTGTGTCATGAACGCTATTGGTTTGGTATTTGTCGGCTAATCATTTCTTGGGAAACAAATGAGCGGTGAGTTGTCATATAATTTCATTTCAATTTTTGCTCATTCGTTGTAAAGAAGGACTAAGGTTAGTGTCATTGTGCTTCCTCCTCATCCAAAGATGATTTCTATGAGGAGGAAGTCACTCTAGTGTCAGTGTTTGATTATTACTGACCTTGGCCTTCTAGGCCTCCATTGTCTTCTGTCAAGGACGGAACCGGTCTGGCGCAAGGCGTCCACTCATCTTGCTACTGGCAAGCCTCCCCTTCCTGAAGATGCTACCCCACGCTTCAGGCTTCTGCCGGGGGTGACGTCCTATCCCATGCCTAACCCACTCCGCTCAACTTCAACCCGGTACCCTGCTCACCAGCTGCGGAAGTGGTCCTGCTGGTCTACGTGTGATCAGCTCATCATGAGACCGACGGATATCACAACGTAGTCCCGTCGGCGTGGCTGTTGTAGTGGAGAATCAGCAGACTAGAAGTTGAGTAGTACCTCCTAAATCAGAGATCCTCTGTGGCATGGGGACAAAATAGACTATTATTTTCTGAGATCAAATCACCGCCTGTGCGGCAGTATAAGCAAAGACTCTTTCTATACTATCGTTTGGTGCTGCTGCATAGTTGTCTAGTTTGGTGTAATTCTTTGTCTTTAGAGACGACTTCTTATAGTCCCCAGTTGAAGAGTGGACATTTGACATTACAGTTTGAGATGGACACTTTGTCGGCTTTAGAGTAGAGGCAGGGCCATTCAGACTCTGATTGTACACCCGCGTTTTCTTAGCTTAATTAGTTAAGTTAGATCGGTTGTGGTGTTTTGACATTGTTGTTTCATGTTCATCATGTTCATCCTCACCTTATCATCCTAACCACACATCGAGTCCATACATCGTCACCCTCATACAAAAGCTTGAATAAATATTTTAATTTAGTCTTTTGCTTCAGTGTTAAGTGTCTGTTTGTGTTTGGGAGTGTCGCCATAGTTTTATTGAAAACCCAACCATGCATACTCTAGGCCTCAGCCTAGGGTGACATCCACGCGACATCAGTCATGAAAGCTGGATCCAGCCTGTTAATATTCCTGGAACCCGGATGAGCATTTGGCTGATAACGAGTACAGGGGCGCCTGGCATAGCAGAGAGTGGAAGGGGAAGTAATGGGATGGAGTAGGGGATAGAAATGTGAGGGCGTGGACACATAACGTATGGCCTGCATGTCACAGAGCAGGCTGCAACATTTCAAGATAATAATAACATAGGATAAACACTAGGCAATGTGTCAAACTGACATTTATTTAATATCTACCCGGCAACAGAAATGAGCGTTGCAGATGACACACCTGACATACAAAAGTGCGTTTATACAGTGACTTTTGCGCTTTATCTCAACACAAAGAAGCACTTTTTTCGCCGACTTCAGCATTTGTTTCGTATCAAAGGACACAAAAACTTTCCGGTAATTCCCATTTACGTCAACGGAAAAAGGAAAAAAGCTACCAAAGTATCTGCCGATATTAGCACTGTCATTACATGCTGACAAAAAGGGAATAATTGTTTTGTTGTCTTCTCTAATTTATTGGCTGCTAAGTTTGTGTACATTAAATGCCTCACACTCAATCACATTGTTGCAATTTGGAAGAATCCAGGAATTCTTGCCTTCTCTTTTCATTTTAAAGCAAGATGGAATTTGTCATCAATTTCATGTTGTATGAACCTATAGCGATTTCGAGGTTGTCAACATAAAACTCTTTACTTACCTTTCGCGTCAGCGTGGGAAAATGTTGGCTATATCCAAGTTCAGCAGTTTCTAAGCTTAACAAAGTTATCATAATATGTTATGACTCATAAGCAACTGGAGCCATAAATACCAGAAGCTCGGATTTCACCCGATCAACCCTCGTTGATTTCTTTCAGCTGTATTGGCAACAGTGTCCTCGAGGCTTACACCTCGTTTTCTCGTACAAGGTCACATTTCACTTCTGACTGACTAATAAGCGTATTGAATGCCACACTGAAATTGCTAATGCTCCGTTTGATGTAATCACGTCTTAATCTCCATCATCTAACCCATAATCCTCGTGTCCAGTCAGCAAGTGTCACCCCTCTGTTCATTTCGGGTAACTTCTGTTCTCAGTGACCCGCCCGCGTTATCAATGCTGTCGTGCTTCTCGTAAAAGACGGCCTCTCAAACGACACCCACGGCGTCAAATTGAAATGAAAGTGACAAATTCTAATCAAACTGACAACTTCTGTTTGATTGATGCCGGTATTACACCCCGGCTCTCTCCGCCACGGCCTGGGACTTGAGAGGGGAAGCTGGTCTGCGATTCGACCCGCCCTCCATGCTTGCCCGTTACTCGCAGGGTGCCATTTTTTTCGCTGCCACTCAAACTGTCAAGTGGGTGGGGGAACTTGAACCCAAGACTGACCTTTTGCCGCTTTCCTTGGGTTGGGGGTGGGGGGTGGAGCGGGGGGGGGGGGACAGAAGTGAAGGAAGGGACGGAGTGAAGAGTCGTGAGGAAGGAGAAAGGGGAATAGAAGTGCGTGTAAATGTGGTCATAAAATAGAGGGGAAGAAGACAAGCCAAGTTAAGTCTAGATGAAGGGATAGATAAAAGGTATGGGGTGAAGCGTGAAAAGGAATGGAGTCGGGAGGAGTAAGGAGGGAAGAGGGGTGCATGCGGATGTCAGTAAGTATGGGTTTGGAATGGAGAGAAAGGAAACAAGCTAAGAGTAGTCTAGAAGAGGGAAGTGAGAATACGAAGTGTAGAATGGGGTGGAGTTGGGAGGCACGAGGAAGAAGGAGTGATGCTAGTATAGGGTAAGAGGCCAGAAAAATAGAGGGACAGGAAACAAACTACGTGCAGGGCTGAAGAAGGAATTTGGTGTATAGGTCAAATAGGAATGGAGAAGGTGCTTAGGGAGGCAAGAGTGGGAGATACAGATGTGAGCAAAATGTGCTCCTTAAATGGAGGGAAAGGAAACAAACTTGAGAAAGCCTAGATGACGGGATAGAGGAGGAGTATGGGGTGAGAAGAGATGGAGAGGGCAGGCATGAGGAAGGAGGAAGAAGAAGAGGAATGTGTATATGCTTGAGCTGGAAGAAAAGGAATAAACCTTACAGTACACTGAACTAGAAGAAGATATAGAGAAAGGGCAAAGGGTGAAGGAAGATGGAGTAGCTACGTGTGAGGGGGAGAAATGGCAATAGATGTGTGAACGAATGTGATCAAAAAATTGGAAAAGGGCAAATCAAGCCTCTAGTCGTCTGAAGGAAGGGAAAAGGGGAAGATGAAGGGCCAGAAGAAAGGAGGATGGAGAGCAAAGAATAGAGTGCACGAGGGGATGGGATGCTGAAAGTGCTCGGTGCTTCATCGTCCAGAACTTCACTCCAGGCCTTGCCAGCTCTGGAGGGGGGTCGCCTTAATCTGACGTGGGTCGATAGCGGACGTGACCCGGCAAGAAGGAGCCGAGTGACCTGCCTGTCTTCGGGGGCCCTGTGTTAGAAACTGAAATATCACTCTCCCCACTTCAAGTCACCTCGAGGCGCCTGCTCCTTCCTGTTGTCCATGTCTGGGGCGGGTTTCAAAATGCGAAGATCTCGGTAGATCTACGTAGATCTCGCCGAATGGGCAGTTTCATTCTTTGCTTGCTAGCGAGCCAATCGTAGACGAGCGTAGATTGAGCGAGGCAGCTTGAGAGGTGCCTAGCTTTTAAGATTCGAGACAAAAGTTCGGCGTGGATGCGTTGACCTGCATTCGATGTGTAAACTGTAGGAGGTTTCACGATCTATTAATGCATTCAACATACACCTTTGATAAATTAATGCTGTGCATGGCTTATATTTTCTTTGGATGGGTTGCTAGTATCTCGAAATAGAGCGTTTTCTGAATGAACCGGCAACACGTCGGCCATTGAAATGTGGCTAGTTCACCTCTTGTCGTGACGTCTACGCTTGCGCATTAGTTCGTCACGTTGGGTAGTTTTTTTTTTAGCTAGCTCTTACTGCGAAGCAAGATCTTGCGACCAAGATCGACTACCTATTTTGAAACCCGCCCCTGGTGTATGCGTCTCTTATTGACTGAGTTCGCTACGACACGAGTGGAGCCAAAGTGCAACAATGGATGTGCTCACTCTCATGTTCTGAGTTGCAATAAGTGAGCATGTCTGGCGCACAACATCATGAGAGAATTACCAAGGAAGTCCAAACGAGCAGCAAAAAAAGAAACAAAAACAACGCCCCATCTTCGAGGTTTTTACTTTTACATCTCTAAAAGGTATAATAAGGAACCTCGTCTACAAAGAACATTAAAACTCAGGCTAAGGATGTATCTACTGCACTGTCAAACGGAGGCATCTGGGTTTCTTAACCGTCTTGCATGTTCTCTGCTTGGAAGGTCATATTACCCATGCAGCAGCGACCTCGCACATAGATTCAGCATAAATGTCAGCTCGGAAGTCATGGGTGGATTGCCGCTCCAAAGAAAGATCTGACGTATGAGAAGATTCGAACACAATTACATGCTCCAATGTGAACACTGCCATACAGTTCAAATGATGCTTTGCATCCTCTTATTCCGTACTATATCGGTACACGGAGGACGAAGTTCACGGCAATTTCCCAAACTTTCGTACGTGGGGGTGGGGGGGGGGGGGGGGGTGGTAGGGGGTGGGGGTGGGGTGCCCAGGGGCACAACCTCTTTTCTTTCAATTGGAGAAAAGAGAGGCGTCGCTTGATCCCGGCCCTGTGTTGCAGCGCATGCTGCGGGATCAAGGTAGGACCAAGGTTGAATGCAATCTCTATCTGGCTTCCGTGACGTCACGCCCGACACGTACAGTTTGCGTCTAGCACGTCTTCCAATCCACCTCACTGTCAGACATCCGTCTCAGTACATCTTCGTCTCCCTCCCTCCCTCCCTCCCTCCCTCCCTCCCTCCCTCCCTCCCTCCCTCCCTCCCTCCCTCCCTCCCTCCCTCTCTCTCTATCTCTCTCTCTCTCTGTGTGTCTGTCTCTCTCTCTCTGTCTCTCTCTCTCTGTCTCTGTCTCTGTCTCTCTCTCTCTCTCTCTCTCTCTCTCTCCCTCTCTCTCTCTCCCTATCTCTTTGTCTCTCTTTGTCTATCTCTCCCTATATCTTTGTCTATCTCTACCTATCTCTTTGTCTCTCTTTGTCTATCTCTCCCTATCTCTTTGCCTCTCTTTGTCTATCTCTTCCTATCTCTGCCTGCCTGCCTGCCTGCGTGCCTGCCTGCCTATATGTCTGTCTGTCTGTCTGTCTGTCTGTCTGTCTGTCTGTCTGTCTGTCTGTCTGTCTGTCTGTGTGTCTGTTTGTCTGTCTCTCACAGTGTCTCCCTCTCTCAGTCTCTCTGTCTCTCTCTGTCTCTGTCTCTGTCTCTGTTTCTGTGTGTGTGTGTGTGTGTCTGTGTGTATGTGTATGTGTGTGTGTGTGTCTTTCTGCCTCTGTCTCTCTCCGCCTCTCTCTTTCTCTCTCTCTTTCTCTCTCTCTCTTTCTCTTTCTGTTTCTCTATCTTTCTCTGTCTCTGTCTCTTTCTCTCTCCTTCTCTGTCTCTGTCTGTCTGTCTGTCTGTCTGTCTGTCTGTCTGTCTGTCTGTCTGTCTCTCACTCTCTCTCTCTCTCTCTCTCTCTCTCTCTCTCTCTCTCTGTTTTTCCCCATAGTATTTTTATGAAACGAGGGGTTGGCACTTGAGATGGGCGAGGAGTTTGTGTGAATGACTCGTCATCGTGGCACAAATATTGCATTAATGGCCGACTGCACGTAATGACCAAACTGCAGCAACAACCTCTTGTTTCGGAGTTCGTGAGGAAGTTGGGGGCATAACGATCTATGTTTCATTTTTCGTTGAGTTACTAGTCTGACCGGGCTCTAACTATGTATAACTTCTGCCCAGAAATGCGTTTCCATAGATTGCCTTTTGCGTGTCTACCTGGGGCAAATAAGTGGAAACATCACTGAGATCTCAAGAACTACATATCTCGGGTCAAATTTACATATCTGCGGAAAGCTGCCTCATTTTGACTTTCTATGCATCCACCGCAGCTGGAGATTTCCTGACATTCAAGCATGCTGAACACGGCTAACATTCTCTTTACAAAGACCTCTCTTGGAATCGATGGGGCAGCTCTCTGGCATGAAGGAAATGACTGTTCCCATGAAAGACTCATTCATCGTCTGCTGACCACATTTGAAGGACTTTTCGTTGCGAGCGAATTTTGGCACGTGACTCAACCCCATTCTAATGGAAAGGTGGTGTTCGCTTCATGGTTGGCTTCAGGAGCTCCGAACCAAGAATAATTTTTCTTTTGTATGATTGAAAAAAAGTACTTAGATTTTTCACTGGAGCAGACTCCCAGGATATCCACACAGAAAGCGAGAGCCCAAGGTGCGGTGCAAATCTTGGCAGAGTGAACCCCTCAGTATGTCACCCCCGAGGTTCTTGCTTTACCAAATCTGAGATGTACCTACGAAGGGTTTTGTGCCCCGGTTGCTGGGCAATAGAATTTCTGCCGAGGATGTCAAGAATGGGAAAGAAAAAAGATGTATGACGAGCAGATGGGGAGCAAGAATTATCTGCGCCTTATCCAGTTGTGTGGACCTCAAGAACGGTTCACGCAGAAGATAGACGTAACGCTGTCAATTACGCTATTACTTGAGAATTGCAACGTGAGAGATTTCCTATTCCCACTATATCTCGCTCGCGGCTGCTCTGTCTTATTATGATAGCGATATTCATAAAGCGCACAGAAGCATTTATCGAGGCCGCCGATAGTGCAAAATGAGATACTTATCGTCTGATGGCACGGTCGGATGTGATCAGTGGATCTCCCAGTCCATAGATGAGGGATGTGACACCGACGCTGCCCCTGGAAAGCTTTGAATCAAGCTATAAGACAGCTCTCAACGTGTCTTCACCTGTAAGGTCCGTTTTATTAAAGGTTGGTGAACTTTTGTGACAACATTAGCATACAGTGAAAAATTATGGCAGGAGATCTAGCCTTTTAAAAAAGTAACCATCGTCCCATCGCTACCTTCGGCTTCATCCTCCAGAGTGTATGGAGTATTCTGAAGCTCGTGGCCGCTTGTCTGTGTGTCTGTGTGTCTGTGTGTCTATGTGTCTGTGTGTCTGTCTGTCTGTCTGTCTGTCTGTCTGTCTGTCTGTCTGTCTGTCTGTCTGTCTGTCTGTCTGTCTGTCTGTCTGTCTGTCTGTCTGTCTGTCTGAGTGTCTGTCTGTCTGCCTGCCTGTCTGTGTGTCTGTGTGTCTGTGTGTCTGTGTGTCTGAGTGTCTGTCTGTCTGTCTGTCTGTCTGTCTGTCTGTCTGTCTGTCTGTCTGCCTGTCTGTCCGCTTGTCTGTCTGTCTGTCTGTCTTTGTGTGTGTGTGTGTGTGTCTGTCTGTCTGTCTCTCTGTCTGTCTGCCTGCCTGTCTGTCTGTCTGTGTGTGTGTGTGTGTGTGTCTGTCTGTCTGTCTGTCCGTCTGTGTGTGTGTGTGTGTGTGTGTGTGTGTCAATCTGTCTGTCTGTGTGTCTGTCTGTGTGTCTGCCTATCTGTGTCTGTGTCTTTCTCTTTCTCAATCAATCTCTCTCTCTCTCTCTCTCTCTCTCTCTCTCTCTCTCTCTCCTTTGTTACAACATACTATCCGATTTTAAACCGGGCACAGGGGCAGGGCGGTTGGTAGAGGAGGCGGAGGATGATGATAAAAGTAAACGTTGTTGGGAAACAAAACCCTAAAGTTCTTCACCACGTACACCAACGTTAATCGTAAACCTCAGTGGATGAGATGTATCCAGACATGCAATCAATAAACGTAATTGCAGACGTAGAACATGTTACTGTTACGGCCCACTTTGTGAGACCTTCCCTTTGAGGAATTGCAGAGCCCTTCCCCTGAATCTTGCACAGGAAGCAAGTCAAAGTATTCTTGAGGCATTGCAGCTGCCAGACGACAACAGGTCGGGCTCTTAATCTTGATCTTTGCTCCAAATTACTGAACCCTAAGCTCTGCTCTTACCCTATACGACTTTCATTCCACACTCCACCCTCCTGTCGTCATGCACCATGTCTTCTTTCCTCCAGTCACCAATTCTAAAAGTAGTCTCCGCCGTTAGTGACTGGGCAGCCTTCTTGCTCAAGAACTGACTGCAGATTTCGTGCATCGGAGACGATCTTATAAAGTTTTAACTATTGTATGTGTATCTGACGGCACGTGTACATCCAGCTCAGATTTGGCTGTGTGAGAACCGGTCCAGCGCCACTGGGTCAAGATGACGGTCCTTCCATCAATTTCTCCGGTTTTCCCATTCACTCCCTGGGATTTTTATAAAAAGGGAAAGCACTTTTTCTCTATCAGAAATCATAGGGAAATTTGAATGTTGCTCCTCCTTTTCCGCTTTAGCAGGAGCTTCTACCTTGATCAAATGCCCGAACTGTCTTGTCGAGAAGTCATTCATTTGGAACACGTTCACGAAATCTTTTGAAAACAGTTCGTCCGTCTACCTTGCCCTATTCAGCCCACGGGGTCATCGTCAAGGGGCAACATACTAATGTTCTTCTGTGTTGTCTATGTGGATTCGACTAAGACGCAGGGCCGGATCAAAGTTTTTTGAGGGGGGGTGCTTAAAATTGTTTTAGGGTCTTCTCATCGAAGTGGCGAAGCCACGAGTGCGTGCCTGCGAAGCAGGCACGCCCCTCTAGGGGGGTCCGGGGGCATGCCCCCCCGGAAAATTTTGAGAAAAATGGTGCAAATCTGTGCAATCTGGCAGTGCGGTCATTTCCAAGAGTTTTTGTTTGGTCACAGATTCTTCCTGTCTCTGCCCGGGTTTGATTTGTCTGTGCGAGTAGCAAAAGGAAGGCATCTTAATTATAGCAGCACCCCCCCCCCCCCCTCCCTCCCCAGCTACCTTGGCTGCCAAGTAGAGTGTGCTTATACCAAGTGGAGAGTAGTACAGCATCTGGGCCCAGCATCTTTTAGCCCCCCCCCCCCCCCCCCCCTCCTTCCCAAGCTTTTTACTAACTATACTGTCTCTGCTACCAAGCAAAGTGTGCCGATATCCGATGAGGTGGGAAGTAGATCAACATATTTGAGCAACCCCCCCCCCCCCCCCCCTCCCTCCTTCCCCCAACTCCCGGCTGCCACGGTGTTTTTTTTTTTTTTTTTTTTTTTTTTGGGGGGGGTGCTCGAGCACCCCCAGCACCCCCCCTAGATCCGGCCCTGAAGACGGGCCATTTTTAAAGTTGCAACTTTCTTCCTGAGGCGTATCTCGTATTCCCAGGTCAGTTCGTCTTTGATTTCTGTGTTAATGACTCTTACAGTCGTGCGTCCATGCAAGCACAGTGCCAGCAGTAGCATCCTCAGCTATCGTTTTGACAACGCACGACTCTTTTGTTTGGTAACGGCCATTGCATCTGCATGGCTCTTAGAGAAGGACGTGCGATACACTGGCATCAGGAAGGAGCTCCGTGAAGAGAGCACACACTCATTGTCGCAGATCGACATGAGGGGGAAGAAAAGGATGAAAGATGAAAGAGAAATTGGTAGAAACCACATGAAAAACTGGTTCAAAGAAAAATGAATAATGAAGGGATAAATAGAAAAGTTAACAAATCCAAGAATCAAGGAAGTCTGTGATACATTTCTTGTACGGCATGCACGTGATAAGGCTCTCACGTGGAGGTCCTAAACTTACTCAGCAGAAACGTTATTTCTGTCCCAGCGTGTCTAGGTCGTCCGATCTGGGAGCTTACGCTGACTGCACACAAATTGGACTGACGTCACGAAACGGTCTTGAGTTCTGACGCAAGGGCCTGCTGTCTGCGCCGGTCTAATTGACGAATAAGAGTTCAATGAAGACACTTGGAAGGCACCGGTCCATCTGAACAAGACCGGGCTGTAGACAGGCGAGGAGATAGCAGTGATCTGTCGCAAACCGGCGCGACTGCTGAGCAGGATTTTCATCATCGCACGTATTACGTCATGAGCGAATTCCAACTCCTCATCCTTTCCCCCTTCTCCTCCCCCCTCCCCAACCTGCCCCCCCCCCCCCCCCCTCCCCATGGCAGCAACTCAAAACAGCAATGTGCATGTATGGAGTATCCTCGTAGAAGAGCTCATAACCATCACTGTTCATATTATGAGAAGATATGCATACGCATGCGCATCATGCGAATGGCGTTGCAGGTGTTTGCTTGCAAGTCATGTCGCAATGGCGTGAATTATGAATTATGAGCGACGTAAAACGTAAACTCTTTCGTCCCTCTGCATCTTCTGAGTCGCATTTTATTCTGCAGATGCATGTAGGTAAGTGCAGGCGATAATGTTTGAAAAAATGTACAACACTGTTTTTTCAATCTGAAGCGAATAATCCCTTTAACGAGGATATTGCGTAATTTCTTTTTGTGAAGAAAACAAAAATCGTCGGATTATTTTACTCAACAATTTCAGAGCATATCTCCTGTTCATAATAGACGAAGTATCATAACAGGGATGCAAGCTGATTGAGAATCAGTGAAGATGTTGGGCCCTATCACCATGCAATATAAATGCCGCCCTGCCAACTCTCCGTCACCACTCTGCAGTTCAGGAGGCGCAGATTCCTGTACGTTTCGCGTCTTGGTTCTGCAATTCATCAAATTGTGGAACCCACATGACCTGCCTCCATTCTGCAGTACAAGGGTTATTTGCGAGATCACAAATGAAAACAATTGAGAAGAAAACAAAGGCAATTTTATGTGGCTCTTGCTCTAGCTTTCAGGGAATTGAGAGGCCGCGCGCCATCCGAGGATCGCTAGAGGACCGGCGATGGCGGATTGAACACCCGGGAGAGGGTGGACAGCCGCAGTACGAGTTAGTGTTGTAAACTGCTTATTCGATTCTGCAGACGTTGGATGACTCCCATTTTTTATATATAGCTCTGACGTCAGTTCCCCAAGTGGGTTGTGGGGGAATAGACCCACTGCGTTTCCCTTCGTAATTCGTAAGAGACAGAAGACTGGGAAAGCTGTGACTTGTCTTGCTGTTGCTCTAACTGGCTCCCGTGAATTCGCGACCAGTTACCTTACATAGCCAACAAAGGTTGATAGGCCATACAAGTCCATTCTTACTGACTTTAGTAGATGGAATGTCGTTACAGCAAGGCTCAGTGTCGGATATCGCGTGCAGCTACGTCGCATCGTAAACAGAGCATCTCCTGCGCAGTTCTATTGGACGATATTAATAAATGCAGTGACTTTTTGGCGCCAAATGTGAGGAAATGCGTCGATAAGGTTTTCTTATTTATATGAACATGTTCTGATTCATTGACATTTAAAAATAGAATGAATGTGTTAATCTTGTTTATGTTATGTCTGAACATGAATTCACGGTCTAAAATGATTATTTATATCTTTAAAAGTAACTAAATCACGACAAACAAAATGACTTGACCAGACACTTTCCTGCAGAGTTGACGCTGAAGCGTCACCGTATTTATTAATTTCATCCAGAAGAAATGGGAGTGAGATACTTCACCAGATGTGAATGCATTGTGCAATCATAATGAAGGAAAAGCCATTGGGCGCCAATACGTCACATTATTGAATAACATCGCTCAATAACAAATATGCAAGCTATGCTTTTGCTCAATGTGACATTTTTCATCCCAGGTCACTTTAGATATGGATACCTAGTTCAATCACATGCGTGATGACGTCATCGGTCCAACAACTGGGGCGAGGCGAGGGCCACGGTTTGCGTACATGGGAGGACTGTGTTCTGCTAGACCGAATCTTTGCACATATGACAAAAATATGCTATGTGTACGTAATTTAAATATCACATAAAAAATTAATATAGTTGGTTTCTGGTCGTCCAAGGCTAGACATTTCCAGTTCCTTGTACGAAGTGAAGCCAAATGCATCTCCGACGGAAAAGGTAGCAAAGATCTCCAGTATGGTATCTCTGTCTGTTTCTGCCTGCCTGCCTCTCTCTCTCTCTCTCTCTCTCTCTCTCTCTCTCTCTTTCTTTCCCCCCCTCTCTCGCTTTCTCTCTCTCTCTCTCTCTCTCTCTTTCTTTCTCCCCTCTCTCTCTCTCTCTCTCTCGCTCCTCTCTCTCTCTCTCTCTCTCTCTCTCTCTCTCTCTCTCTCTCTCACACACACACACACACACACACACACACACAAGGAGATGGCTGATTACCTTTTAATCGTTCAGACCTGTAAAATGTCAACCAGTGTTTTGGTGAAGGTTAGATAAAAAGGCTCAAATAGACATTCAAATCAAGGAGAATTTTAACGCATTATCTTCTAGGAGGCAAACAAATTTAATCGGGTGTGTACGGAAACAGCGAGCTACAAATGCCTACGTGAGTACGATACATGTCAAATGCAGTCCGTGGTCGTTGCACATAAGCAGATCTTTTCTGAAACGTACTAGTGGACACGCTCCTGATCCACATATCTGCAACCCCATCTCTTCTGCGGTGGGCTGCCTTCATCTTGCAGCCGTAGCAAACCACGTTTCTTCAGGCTATTCCCGCATAATTCCCCTACGCCATTAACCCTTTCACCCCGACCGTCTGCTGGCAGCTTGACACGGACGGCCCTCGCCACCTTCAAAGGGTTAATTAAGCAGTGGCCTCATTCTGGTTCCCGGAAGTGGGTCAGTGCGGATCCCTAGTCTGGTTGGGTCAGTGAGGGCGAATGGCCGCTTGACCCAGCGACCAACTTCTTTGCCTGTACACAGATACCATGTAGTTTTCAATGCGCCTTCCTCCCCCGTCAACTCATGGGGATTTTTTTTTTGCAACTTAGAAAGACTGCACGTTTGCCTAAATTTGACGCCAATGACTAATTGCCCCTCAAATTAGACGTAATTTTCAACTTGTTTAGAACGTGTGCTTCACATACATAAGGAAAGTTGCTATTCCCTAAAGAATTCGATTAAGGAACAGCCGTTGTTTAGTAGTAGTGGAAGCTGTACTACAAGAATTTTAAGTGCCTGTCACCAGGTTCATTTCTTCGAGTGCTACGCAGACCGTTTCTTCCAGACGATGTCATGGTAAGCAGGGCTACACCGACTTTCCATTAGGTCTCGTAACACGTGGACACATTTCTGGCAACTATGCTGTTTCCATAGGATATGTCTCGCTTGGAAGTGGCAAAAAGTGTGTTGAGCGTGTTCAAGTGTGGCAATGTTCTGGCAACTATGCCGTTTCCATAGGATATGTCTCGCTTGGAAGTGGCAAAAAGTGTGTTGAGCGTGTTCAAGTGTGGCAATGTTCTGGCAACTATGCCGTTTCCATGGGAAATGTCACGCTCGCAAGTCTCAAAAGCAATGTTTTGTCGGGTGTCCGCCCAATAGAAACACGTGCTATTTTTCGGACACTTCCTCGAACAGCCATTCAGATGGGTTCCTGATTGTGACATAGGGGTAGACATGTGTCCAGCTAAATGTCCCCACGGCGGCCTAGCCTCGTTCAACATGGCACCTCTGTGGCTTCTTCTATTTCATCTGTCAGTTGTAGAATGTCCTGACGCTTAGATATTAATTTCTTGTACATTTCTATATCGCTGTATCTTTCTGATGTGTAAAGTTTATTGCGAAAACTCTGTTGTCGTCACACGGGGCGCAGCCGACTTGATCGAGTTTGAGGACAATAAAACACCGCTGTGTTGAACGGCTGGGTGGGGAGCAGAGTTAATGACAGATCTAGGATGCGATTTCACACCAAAGAGTGTTATTCTCGTTTTGTTTTTAGGGAACTGCTTTGTTGGTGAGTTGTAAACCGAAAGAAATACCATAATCATTATGACCACACGGTTACGGGGAACGTTGGAAAGATATCCATCAACAAGCTCAGTTTTCAGTAAGTACACGTCGCCCTGGGGTATCGTTGCCGACCTATGTGAGTGTTCCAGGTTCACTTTCCGGCCGATTCCCTCGTCCGGTTATTTAAATCTATATCTCCTTCCAGTTGTCATTCAGCTGTTTTAATGGACACAAAGAAATGTTCTGGCCTTTCAACAAAACTTTCCCCGTGTAAGGAGGTTTTAACGGGGGAAACCCGGTTATGTCGTTTGCAGCATTCGCAATGTTTCATCTTTTTCTATTGTCAGTTCCCGGGATTTGCTGAACCCCGCCCGAGATGCTGTTTTACAGCTCCCTCAAATGTGGTGTTTGACTTTTCTGTTATCTCCATATTAGAGACACATTTGCAACAGCAGTCAGAGGGATGCAATTGTGATTATCTCTGCTTTCGAGCTGGGGTTCTTTACTGCTTGGCATAATGAGGACATGCCGTACAGAAATCCGACAGGGGATTTATTCCCGGCGCAGCCAGTGTAATGACAAATATGTTAGTT
>JAWQFJ010007307.1:25000-29306 GCA_034096865.1 Theodoxus fluviatilis
GGTAGATTGGCAAACAAAACAACCATGTCTATGTGATTTGGCAAGAAAAGTACAAGTATGCTGTAACACATAGGAATGGAGTGGTACTTTGCAGTGGTTCGGGCTGATTTTAAACAAAACAATATTTTCATGTGCACATGTTGTATTTCCATTTGAAATTGTGCATTGAATTTCTTGGCAATCAACATTGCAGAAACAAAGTTTACTCCATGTTGCTTTGGAGAATAACAAATAAAAAATCAACGATTTGAAGAAAATACACACACTGGGTGATGATATAAACTGAACATTTTAATACTTCTGAAATATCAACGATACTGCTTAGCATGCTTATCATGGTAATTATGCACTTTCAGTACACAACAACTCTGACTCTTCAGCTGTGTCTGCACGAAGGACAGTGTCGCCGGACACAGAATGGCCAGCAACATGAAGGAGACGAACAAGGTCTTTTGATCTTGTCGCTTGGTGCACTGTGAGACCAATGCCCAGATTCTTGGGCGTCATTTTCGTCTTCTTGATGTTGTGAAGACAATATCTTGACGTATGATATGATCCAACGGTATCACAGGAATGGCAATGTGATGATTCCAAGGAATTTCCTGCACGGAACAGGCAAAGGATATGAGGCAAATGACAACATTGACATTCTTGAGGAAACTCTGAGTGGCACAGGGAAATTTCATGCCAGCCAGTACATCGCTCTCCGACGCAAAGCACCACTGGAGCCAGAAATGGACATTCAGATAAAGACAGCTTTTCCAAAAGTTGTTCATGCACCTGCTGAGATGACAAACCTGCAAAACATCAACATGACCAATACAAAGCCAGAACCTGTATTTGCACAATGTGCAGGAAGCATGTTATTTGCCAAATCACCAGAAAATCGCCGAGGCAAACACACAGGACCTAGCATGGATCATGGTAGACAGCACCAGCCAGATGATCAGGTTGTTCCAGGTTGGAGTGGTTTCAACCAGAAGGTGAGCACTTGTGATCCACCACTGACAGAAGTTGGTCCAATGCCAATCCTGAATTCCCCAGCCCACGAATTCCCCACAGTATGAACCGTCATGTAGAACTGCAAATCAATGACTGAGAAGCTTGGAGAGAAATACACGGTGATCACTTTTGATGAGCAGATGTACTCAAAAGCGAAGATGTTACAGTGGGACCAACTGGACTGCTGTAAGGAATTGGCATCATGCTGGGAGCTCCCACACCTCGATCAACAGTCTGCAAAAGTTGTGGGGGGGATAAGTACAGGTGGATTCATCAGGACATAGCAAACATCTGGAGGACCAATAAACAGCAGCTGGATTAGAAAGTGGCGTATCTGGTGACGGTAGGACAGTCATTTCATTGTCCGGGACCGACGTCGAAGAGCAGAGCTCAGAGGAAGCGGAAACATCATTGACAGAAAAGGATCCTTCTCTTTTCCTGAACTCCTCCGTTCCAGCCAACTGCTTAAAGATAAGTGGTGTTGTTGAAGAGAGATCCGTTTCTGTCAACTGATGTTATAGCTGTCAACTAACCAGTATCGCCACTTTCTACCCAGAGTTGCTATGCCTTGCTGAAGACATGTAATTCCCGCACGCATCTAAGCTTTTTTCACCGAACGCTCAAATTGACAGGGTGCATGGAAACCCCTGCAACAACACAAGGCACCATGTATGACCAAGTTTTACAGGGCTGATCCAGTTGGTCCACAGCTAGACATGTCTTTTGAGTAGTCATCTTGACTCATTCCACAAAGTGATCACGTGTATTTCTCTCTACAAGCTTACTCACAGGTCAAAGTTAGAAATGTAGCGCAGTGTAGTGGGCGGAACCTTCTGGGGTGCTCGGGGATATAGTGATTGGACATTGGGACCAACTTCTGTCAGTGGTGGACACAAAGTTGCCACCTTTTCTGGTTGAAATACCAATGCAAACTCATCTGGAACAACAGACCTGATAATCTGGCTGATTGTACTCGTCACCTTTACTCGATCTTGATTATCCCCATGCTAGGATCCCTTGTAGTGTTTGCATCGGCGATTTTCTGGTGATTTGGGTCAAATAACATGTGCTCACCTGCACACTGCTGCACAAGTATACGGCTGTCTGATGCGATGTATTATCGGTCATGTTGATACGTTTTTGCATGGCAAGCCGACTCTTTTGTCATCTAAAGCAGGTGCGTTAGTATGCAAAATACAACTATTATTGGAACAGAGCTGCATCTTTAATAAAACTGAATGGCCATAGTCTGGCTCAGTGGTGCTTTGCGCGATAGAGCGATGCACGCTAGTGATCACGCGTGGCGTGTGGCGATGAAAATCGTTCACCCTGGCCACTCACAAGAGTTTCATCAAGAATTGGTCAATGAAGCTGGTATTTGGCCTCATATTCCTTTGGGCCTGTTCCGTGCAGGACATTTCTTGGAATCATACATTGCCATTCAAGTGATACCGATTGCGATCAATTCGATCAATATATAAACTAGACGAAGCGTCAAGTATCTTCACACTACATACAAACAATCTAAAAGAATAGACAAGTAAAATGACGCAAACCAAGCCATCTGAGGGCATTTTTGGGCGGTCTCAGCAGTTGGACACCCAGCTCATCAAAGAGTGCAACAAGACTAGTGTTCGTCTATCCTGGGAGAAGTCAATGATGGATTATGGCCGTGGCCGATTCATTCCGTGTCCGAGGACCATCTGTCCTGTCGGCAGGGACACAGCTGAAGAGTCAGGAAGCTGGCTTGTGTAATGGAACGTGGCAATAATCTACCACTGATAGAAAGCAGGCTAAGCAGTATTTGTTGATAGTTCAGAAAGTATAAAATTTTCAGTTAATATCATCACCAGGATCTGTGGGGGTAGTTTCTGCAACTCGTTGGTTTGTATTGTTATTCTTCCAACAGCAAAATGGTAGGAAAACTTGTTTCGCCAATGTTGTTGCCAATGGTGTGAAATTCAATGTACAATTTCAAATGGAAATACAACATGTGCACATGAAAACTATTGTGTTGTTGAAATAAATCCCGACCACTGCAAAGTACCATCTCCATTCCTAGGTGTTTACAAGCATACTTGTTACTTTCTTGCCAAAACCACATAGACATGGTTGTTTTGTTTGCAATCTACCGCATACAAACCTCGCGAGGACAGTGTTTAGCCAATCCCCCGATGTTGCAGCCCGTCTTTAATACTCTGCTCATCATGGCCATCCAAAGCACAATTTAGAAAGTCGCACCCAACTAATATCTACATGCTGACTCTGAGTCAGTAACCATATTCATCCAGACCACACTGAATGCATTGTTTAGATAGCAAAATTCAGAAAGATAAATATTACCGAATTCGTAGTAATCGCATAGCTATTTTGTCAAAATTTAATTTTTGATTTGATACGAAAATGTGGAATGCTAGGGTATTTTTGAGCCATCAATTGACTTAAAGGAATTCATGACAAAACAATCGGAATTGACTCCTGATGTTATAATTGATTTTAATCCCAAATATAGCTCGAGATATAAAGAAATAGTATACGAATTGTGGCGGCATTTTGAAAACGTGTCCATGGACGGCAAATAGAAACCAAATTCAAGAATGTCCGCCTACCCTAGACCACACATCTCTATGTCTAGACTCCACTCCATTTTAGCCCATGGTACGCCGCTTGTAACCCCTCAACGTTTAGCAGTCCAATTTTTTTTGCAAGCACAGATTTCAGCTTCTAGACTATCGACCCTCAACCACAAATCGAGTTCAGTGATCGGGTGAAGTCCGCGGTATTGTCAGTGCCGTTGTGAGCACGTCATGTCGGCGCGCAGACCGGACGCAGCGGTCAGTCTGCGGAAATAGTCGCCACCTCATGTTGCTCAGGTACTCAGCAGCCACATCTGTAGTGCTGTAACGTAGTTATCATGTCCGTTCATCTTCTCATTCGCTCAGAACAAGGCCACGGTTGGGAATGTGGTGAGCGAAGAAGTTGATCTGCGTAACGTAGTCTGGACACATGGCATCACCACCCCCACAGAGATCGCTATCACGGTCGACTCGAGGGTTACATTTTGTCAGACACGAACACCACGCTCCATTCAGGCATCCACGAAATACTGAGCTGTGGCCAGTTCACTTTGCAGCTCTTTGCAATTACAGAGCCGGACATCGTGGGTCTATAACCACTGAGCTAGGTTTCTTCATCATCGTTTGGCCATGGGAACCTTTATCTTACTCATGTGGACGCACCAGAGAAACTGCTTCTTACCCAATGCTCTCACTTGGTGGGGCCATCAGATTGTTGAGGCATGAAA
>JAWQFJ010007309.1:0-17500 GCA_034096865.1 Theodoxus fluviatilis
CATAGGACACTCACACCGAGACAGTGCGTATCAGCTCCCAGTCTCTGTTTTTAATACCCTCGTCTTGCTCGTGAAGGAAGGTGAGGGGGGCCAGGAGACAATTGTCTTAATGATGCATTTTAATGTTCTTTGATATCCGGTTCCCTGCCAGGATATGAATTTGTATTGCGTCGCTAGGCACTGACTTCTTCTTGGCCTGCTTTTTCGGATGGCTCAGATCGAGTTATTTGCAATAGACAAGCAATTTGGTATTCCTCCATCTCGCCATCTTTGGATTTCTTTGCTGAAAAATACAACACACGGCAAGAGACACATACACTAGAAATGATGTCTGTGTAAAATACTAATTAAATTGTTTGATAAAAATCAACACTTCTTTCGCAAGCACTTGAATATTGCAAAAACTCTAGTTCGTCAGCAGTCAATTTATTATGTGCCCCTTTCATTATCCACTGCTATAACATCAAAAAAAAAAAAACAAAAGCTCTCCGTGATCACTTAATTTGTTTGGGCCCCAAAGACTCGTTAAACTATCCTTCTGCCGATCACGAAGGCCGTATTACATAGGTTTTCCAACTGTCTTCCTCATTCACATGTTGGCTCCGCCAGTTGTACACAAGAGTTTGGAAATGGAGACCCACCCCCCCCACCCAGCGGATCTAGCGGAAGTAAGTGCAGACTTGGATGTCATGTTGCCAGAGTTCTAGTGTTTTCTTTCCGATCGTGCAGTTGCATAAGCATATGTAAACAGCGCTATGACAATACCTGACCCAGTAAAAAATGTTATCAGGCACATAAATACAAACAAGCGTCGAGCTTTCCGATTCTGGAAGGCACACAGCTTGATAGACATTCTGTATCTTGCGTGTACACGCAGAGGTAATGTCATACACATCTTGGTGTCGCTAGTGGTTCTGAGACTGGTGGTTCTCATGAGTACTTGAAGAACATGACACACACCCAGAGTAAATGGTGTGAAGCACTTAGCAGTTTCGAAAAAGTCTCCTGGCTGAACCTCGAATCGCCGTCGCCACAGGGTCGCCAGTCTCGCACCCGAACCTGTGCGCCACATATACACTAAACGAAAGGTCGGTGACAGCATCGTAGAGTAGGCATCCGACACTGCCAACGTATCGCACACCTGCAACAGCGCCCCTTGCTGATGAGACATTGGTTTATTGGGTTTCTGCATCTAACCCGAAATGTTTAAATGGAATGAAATCAGCGATGGAAAACTGACGTGTCGATGTTTAAAACTAGATGAACAAAAGCAAACTCCGACTAAATGAGGATAAAACGGAGGTCATTATCCTTGGAACAAAAGCAAACTCAGACTAAATGAGGATAAAACTGAGGTCATCATCCTTGGACCAAAAGCAAACTCGACTAAATGAGGATAAACGAGGTCATCATCCTTGAAACAAAAGCAAACTTAGACTAAATGAGGATAAAACTGAGGTCATCATCCTTGGAACAAAAGCAAACTCAGACTAAATGATGATAAAACTGAGGTCATCATCCTTGGAACAAAAGCAAACTCAGACTAAATGAGGATAAAACGGAGGTCATCATCCTTGGAACAAAAGCAAACTCAGACTAAATGAGGATAAAACTGAGGTCATCATCCTTGGAACAAAAGCAAACTCAGACTAAATGAGGATACAAAACTGAGGTTCATCATCCTTGGAACAAAAGCAAACTCAGACTAAATGAGGATAAAACTGAGGTCATCATCCTTGGAACAAAAGCAAACTCAGACTAAATGAGGATAAAACTGAGGTCATCATCCTTGGAACAAAAGCAAACTCAGACTAAATGAGGATAAAACTGAGGTCATCATCCTTGGAACAAAAGCAAACTCAGACTAAATGAGGATAAAACTGAGGTCATCATCCTTGGAACAAAAGCAAACTCCGACTAAATGAGGATAAAACTGAGGTCATCATCCTTGGAACAAAAGCAAACTCAGACTAAATGAGGATAAAACTGAGGTCATCATCCTTGCAACAAAATCAAATCTGCTGAAAATAAATGACGCAGATATATAAATAGGCGATGTCAGAGTGAAATCATCTGAGTGTGTCAGATAACTTGGGGTGAAATTTGACCAGCAGCTCTCTCTCTCTCTCTCTCTCTCTCTCTCTCTCTCTCTCTCTCTCTCTCTCTCTCTCTCTCTCTCTCTCTCTCTCTCTCTCTCTCTCTCTCTCTCTCTCTCTCTCTCTCCATTCGTCAAGTGATTTTGTCGGCTCACTGGTATCTCTGAGATTGGGAGCATCAGACACTGCTTGACAGAAAAGAGTGCTCCAACAGCTTACTGACTCGAATGACTATTTGTCAGGTGGGGAAACTCCAACGTCTTCAATCTAGTGGAGCATGTCCTTGGAAGGCAAACATCTCGCTAATCCTTTAGTCGTTTCACTGGCTCCCGGTTTATCGCCGGATTCAGTATACATGTAAATGCTAAATTTAAATGCGTTTCTGGCACTTTTCAACACATGTCAGACATGATACAAAACTATACACTATTCAGAAATCTAGGGTTATCGGAGAAGTTTCTGTTGTGTGTTCCGCGAAACTTAAAAAAGGAAAGATGGCTGTGGATCCTTTCCTGTTATCGATCCAACACTCTGGAGTGCCATCCCGGAAGAACCGAATAAAAATCAGATAACCTTAGTGTTAATTGTTGGCTCTTGAGCATGGCTCATCGTAAAAAATAGGCGCGTTGCCAGTGCGAATATGTACATATAAATGTGCACCTGCTCACTCAAATTCAATTTCTCTCTCCTCTCTCTCTCTCTCTCTCTCTCTCTCTCTCTCTCTCTCTCTCTCTCATCTCATGAATTATATATAACATATATGCGACAGCTTCCCGACTTTTGTATTCTTTCGGTCAGAATTGGTGGTCCTGAAAAGGACCGCGTTAGCGAGCCGTCGCAAAATGAGGTGATCCTGCGGTTCCGTCTGGTGTCTTCGGACGCGTTGAGGTCTCGCTCCTCAGGTTCGGCTTGGTTGTGGTGGTTCCGTTGGGTGATCGACTCGACGAGCTTTCGGATACACCTCTCCTTCTTCGGGTCGTACAGTGGCGAGAGACTGGGCTGGTGGGGTTCTTATAGGCGGAGTTGGAGAGGAATTCACGCCTTGAACCGATTAGCAAGTGGAGGGGCGACTTCCTCACTTGTAGTGGGTCATGAACCCCAGGTTCATCGAGTCACTTATTGAAAAGTTTACTCGTGCTCAGTACATCGACTCTTCTCTGTCAAAAATAGGCTAAGTTGGCAGAGCTATTCGGGACATGTGTAGGCCTTGCGTGTAGAGAGCGCTCTTTTTGGGGCGCGTTGCATAACCTCCTAGCTGACGAAGAATGGCTCGCGAGCCAGCCGAGGAGAGGCGAGTTGAGCAAGGTCTCTAGCGCAAAGGTCAATCATCAATTGGCAAGGCGGAAGTTCGAGAGAACATGGCTGCGTGCAGGCAAAAGTTGGTGAAGAAATCGCCGTTAGACGAAGTAACTGACGAAACATACATCAGTTTTTCACTCCACTAAACATACAATGGGAACATCTGGAATGGCGTAGGAACTTTGTTTTTTATTTTTTTAAGCAACCCAGATGCACATGTAGACAATTTTGTCAAAAGCGCTGTACCTCACTTGGTCGAGCAGTCAGAAGATCAAGAAATGAGGCACGTAGGAAGCCAGCCAACATGCTAGCTAAACATTTAGTGACTCAACCAGCCAGTCAGTCTCTCAAGTGCAAGATCACTTTTGAAAATGCTTAAAAACAATCTACGAGAAATTGCAAGAACAAAGAAGATGCATTATTTATCTTGGCGTCTTTAACATTCACTAAAGATAAGGAGGCACACCTTCACTTGCAGCGGATGACAGGATGAGCGATGAAGGAAGCCAGTAGGTCTGACGTCAAACTGCATGGGAAGGCGTGTGGGAACACCTTGGCTTAGAGTGATTTACGTCACCACCCAAGCTGTTGCTTGACACCCTTGATAGGTTGTCACAACGCCTGCTGGCCTTGAAGTCAAGTTCAGGTCCATGGAATCACAACATCTGCCTTTTGACGCACGCTGAAAAATTCATGAACACACACTCAGGACACGAAAGTACTGTAACTGGCCAGGTGCGCTGGACACGTTGATACACGGTACGTGTTATGGGCATGTTTCCATTGGTAGACGGACTGACGGATGGGTCATTTCGGGCCATCGACCTTTCTGGACTTGTTAGGATGTAGCCGACCCACATATTATTGGATTGACTTGGAGGATGATCATATCAAGTTCCATTTCTTTCTCATTTCAGTCATTTTTTACGAATTATGTACAGTTCATTCTTACTAGCAACCCAACTGTGTACGTGTCTGTCCGTCTGTCTGGCTGGCTGGCTATGTCCGGCTAACTGTACGAGTCTGACTGACTGTATGTGTATACGTATCTGTATATGTCTGCGTATGAGTGTGCGCGTGTACGTGTGCGTGCGTGTCGCTGTTTGTCTGTCTGTCTGTCTGTCTGTCTGTATATTTCTGTCTTTTTTCTCACTCTTTATCATTCTCTTTCTCTCTCTTTCTCTCTCTATCCCTCCCTCCATCCCTCCCTCTTTCTCTATATCTCTCGTTCTCTCTCTCCCTCCCCCTTCTCTCCCTCTCCCTCTCCCTCTCTTTCTCTCTCTCTCCCTCCCCCCTTCTCTCCCTCTCTCTCTCTTTCTCTCTCTCCCTGTTTTCCTCCCTCTCGCCGTCCGTCCGTCTGTCTCATGACACCGATATTAAATGTCGTTAATCAATTTGGAATTAACAGAACCACATAGGTTCTTTCAGTGGTCGATAGGTCATTTATTTCTTGTCTGCGTCGCACTCGTGGCGACGTTGAATGTCAATCACCTTCACACCGTTCCTTTGTAATACAATAGGAAAATTCAGCACGCACACACGCGCGCATACACACACACACACACACTCACACACGCGCGCACACACACGCGCGTGCGCACGCACGCTAACACACACACACACACACACACACACACACAGAGGCACGCACACACACTACTGATTTGGTTTTTTTCTCTTGCAGCTGTTCTGTGTCGGTTCCCTCAGGATGTCTTGTCTAGACCAATCCGTTTGCTGCAACGTGTTTAACATTATCAACCGTTTTGCCTACAAAGCTAATATTGAGTTGTCCCTTTGCGCACTGTAATCAGCACACAGAGGAACTTTACTTTGGCTGCAGACTTTTCCTGCCTTTGTTGGGACATACAGTCTCCATTGAAATGGATTTGCATTGCAACGTCGAGGCTTTTGTGTTGGCCGACCGACAGCGTGGCGGTGAGCAATGGGGTTGATCGATGGACCACATCTTGACGGGAATGAAACGCTCTGTCCATCTGTCACCGTTCTGTAGCTGCACACAACGCCACTAGCCACTGCTGGAGCCGGGCCCGCGCTTTAAAACAACACACGAACTTCGTCTGGCGCCATCGCCATGTTAAAGGCGCTCGTTGCTGACTTGCTTGGTTAAAGACGCTCTAACGGCGAGAGTTTTCCGAAACAGAGAGAGCCTTTACGATGCAATGCAGCGTTTCAAGCTGGATGTTTAAAGACTTTCCAGAAAACTCGATTCGAAGAAATGTTGTAAACTGTCTATGCGTTATATTTCTAACACTGTTTTCGTAGCCAGACAGTGTTGTTTGTGCCACCGATCTGGCAACACAGATTAAAGAACTAGTCACGTGCACATGATTACTCTTTAGCCGGGAGTCTGCCAGAGAAATCAGAGCATAGTGCTGCGGCATGGGCTGCTCGAGTCAGTGGAGTACTACCACGGTGTTGCCATAGCTTTTGATTTAAATAGGGTTCTTTTTTTATATGATCACAGCTTTGACTTTATTTCTACTGTAACGGTCAGGCTACATGGGCCTCGGGTCAGCCTAGCCCGCACAATGAAAATAAAACAAAGGACACAAACACCAGCATCTATGTAAGAATGAAGTGTAATAATCACCCTGGCCTTACGGCACCCACCCAAGCAGCTTCGGCCCACACCAGGGTACAAAGGCGCTAACGTAGCTCAGGCAGCCTCGGCCCACACCAGGGCCAAAGGTGCTATCGTAGCTCCAACAAATAACCAAGCGGCCCCCACCGATATAGATATGAATATATTTACCACACTCACGATCGCTCAATAGCCCCGGCCCACACCAGGGCTCACCAGAACTAACGTGCGGCCCCCGCCGACAATCAATCTACATCCAACCTGCTGAGTTCCTCCTCCAGCTCAGCCTCCAACGGCCTGTCTTCCTCCATCTTGTCATATTTGCTGTCCTCTCCTCGAGTCAGCATAGACGTGCGGCCCCCGCCGATAATCGGTCTACATCCAACCTGTTGAGCTCCTCCTCCCCTCGAGTCAGCATAGTCATTCCGCTGCCTACGGAGATTCTCTATCGGCTAACCCCAACGTGAATTCCGATTTCATATCTACCGGCACTCGTTGTGTTGTTGTTTACGTCCTCCCTCATTTTGGTATCTTGGACTCCCTCGAACAGCAGGACATCGGTTACACTCATCACTGCTCCTGCAGACTCAGGACGGCTCCACGGCCACCGCGACAGTCCTGGGCAACCCTGGACGAAGACTCTCAAGTCTGTGAATGATTCCGTTCAGTGAAGCACAGCACGAATTACAAAGTCAACCCTGACAACTCTTCGCCGTAGATTCAATCTCCATTTTCACCAACCGCTCAAGTCCGAGTTTTTTCATGGGCAGCGTCACAATGTGACATCACAAAACTGATGATGTAACGTTCGCAGAAGTAAATCCGGAGAACTTGCCAGATCTTGCGGAAGAACTGGCACGTGTCAACTTGTGTCAAACATTTGCCTGGTTTTACATAGCTATGGACAATCCATATAATGCCATACCACGCATTCTTTACACCTACATACGACTACGTAACCGAACGGAAAGAAGAGGTGTTATGCGTAATTGTATAAAAGCCTCCTTACCCAGTAGGTGCGAGTTGGGGTGGTGGTGATGGTGATGGATATGTCCGCTGATAAGGATGAAATGAATGAAAGAAAGCAGATCCGAGGCCCGTTAACCTCTGACGGCTATGTAAGGCCATTGCCTACACAATCACTAGAGCTGCTCAGACTAATTGTAAGTCAATTCTCGATTTCTCCAGTTTATCGCTTTTACTGAATCTCGTAGGGAGATGCAGTGGGGGCCATTCTTACCTCCACCCAACAAGGATTTTTGCCAATGCGGAATCCTGCAACAGAATGTCTATGGAATAAACTGGAAGATGACGTCAACAATGCTGGCTACTGTAAAGACTCAGCTCCATTTTCAGACAGGAACGTGAGTGGAATGCAAACCTCTGTAGCTCTGAGAGAATATTCTCTCCTCCTTCCCTGCCGCAGGGGGATTGCGTAATCAGTTTGGTGTTTCTTTCCCAGTCTGGTCTAGAATTAGTTCACTGGTTTTCCTTTTCTTTTATTCTTACTTCCTGAAAACATAAATGTCAATGGCAAGTTCTCCCACAAAACGTTCAATATGAATGTCGCAACAGGTTACCTTCCAAAAGATCATCTCTACCTCAATATGACACTTGCCAACTCCTCTCCACCTCGAAATATAGTAATGTATCCAATTGGGTGCCTGTGGAAATATCCTTGTTGTGTCAAACTCTAAAGGAACAAGTTTATTCTCGTAACATGCCCGCAAAATATAATTGCATGCGTTGACTACGTGATCTATATGTAAAAGATGGGGTAATTCTGTATTTAAATTTGATTTAGCATACCTATGAAATTCTCAACACCTATGGGGACTACAAATATTCATTGAAATATGGTTATTTACTGATGTCAGTAATACATAGGGTGGGTTAAAAGTCGAGAAAGCATAAATAGTCACAGTTTGAAACATGCAAATCTTACAGGTTTCGTAGCAAGATTATCAGACTCATCCAGGGACCACAGTAAATGAAATCAGAGTATATACACAATTCTGACGAAAGCAACATGTCAAGTTAGTTGCACAATGCCTGACTGTCGAAACCGATTATTTTGCCTTGAAAGACGAAAATGTATGAGATGGTATGTTTTCACTCCTGCGTAAGATGAAGGATTCTCATGACAAGAACAATGATCTTTATTTCTCGACATAATAAGCTTGTGAAGTGTTTGTTTCGTCCCACTCTACATTTCTCACGTGATACTTGATATTTTAACCGACATTAAACCGTTTCAAGAATTTGAAGCTGACGTGTTTGGAACAAGTCCTGCATATTTCCTTTTCGCAACCGTAGCCCTATCCACGAAACACCTCTTGGGTCTTCAGAGACCACGTAACCTCGTTTTGCTGAAGAGTACTCCCCATGGATTCCAGAAGTGTTTTCCTTGAGAGCCCCAGAGGAAATTCTTCAAGGGGGAATCATTGCTGCTCACTGAGTGCCGGGCTTGCAGGTAGCACTTGGCTGTCAGACGTTGTCAGGTCACAGGCAGGCAGAGGAAAGCACAGCTGCTGTTTCAGGAATTCAGGCACCTACACACGTACCGGTTGTCCCCTGGTTTTGCTGCCGATCCGGTCCCGGTTGACTCATTTGCATACAATCCGGCCCGGTTCTTGTCGGTAGGGCAGGCTCTATTCCCTGACCTGGTTTCGACCTATTCATATGCCGGGCGACGCAAGAACGACGAGAATCTCACAAGTTGCCAATTTAAATGGCGGACCCTGTCTCCGCTTCGCGCAGAAAACGCTGTATTAGGGGGATATTAAAACCCCATCGAAAGAAAATGTAAGCCATGAACAGCATTAATTTATCAAAGCTCTATGTTGAATGTATCCATACCTCATGAAAGCTGGTGCATTTTACAATTCACAATGCAGGTCAGACGCATTCATCTACACGCCGAAAGCATCTGTCCGCGGATTGAATTTTATCGTTGCGTGTTCGCATATATAGAGCTACAGCCTACACGTCAAAAGCGAGTGTTGGCATTAATTTATCAAAGCTGCATGTTGAATGCATCCATAGGTCGTGAAAGCTGGTACATTTTACAATTTGCAATGCAGGTCACACGCATTCATCTACACGCCGAAAGCATCTGTCCGCGGATCGAATTTTATCGTTGCGTCTTTGCAGAGCTACAGCCTACACGTCGAAAGCGTCGTTTCCATAGCTCAGCGAAGGGACGTAACTCTAAATTCTGACATCGCTTCGCGTAATGAAAATTGCTCAAGTTCGTGGTCTCGGTGTAATCGTTGCGTGTGGTGGTCAACCCGATTTTTACATGCACGGTCAGACCGGATCGGGAGCAAAATCGGCTTGAAAACCGGTACGTGTGTAGGCGCCTGAAGCCATAAGGGTTGCTGCAAATGCGGTAGAGGCCGCGGTTAATACAGCCAGCTTGCTATTACGGCCGTTGCAGTACGGTGCGGATTTTCCACTATACTCTCAATGTTAAAAAAGCAGCTTATCACGGCCACGTTGTCATAGCTTTGATATGTAAAACAAATCCAGCTGCACGGCGAAAACAACATGCGATTAAATGTCTCTGTAAATCTTGTTCGGGTGAATTCGTTCATAAAGCATCAATCATTCGCACGTGCAGTGATTGCAGGTGAGCTAACTAGCAGTAACTTAAGGTTGGTTGCAGACGCTGTCATCAGTTGGAGCGGTCGATTTGATAATCATAGTTGCAAAGTGAAAAGGGACAGAATTGAAAGCAGCTGGAAGGTTTACAGTCCTTGGCCGATGTAGAAAGTTAGCATTAGGACAACGCAGTATTCATCAGGCAGCCGAAACCCTTGGAATACCGAGAGCATTCCTTCCGTCTCTTCTATAAAAGGAAAAACTTGAGAGTATGTTAACTGCAATAATAAAAACCGCTGGCGCTGAACCTCCAGGTTTTGGCATATTTTTTAAAAAAATGAAAAAGATCGGGTTCGAACCCGCAACCTCTCGAGAAAAGATGGGGAAAAAACACACATGAACAAAAACACAAAAAACCAGGTCGGGTTGGAACCCACAACCTCTCGAAAAAAGAGAAGTAAAAAGTTTCAGCGCAGAATCGAACCTGGTCATGCATGACCACGAGTCCAATGCTCTACCACACGAGCCATTAGACTTAGACAAAAGTTCGCCACCCTAAAGTGGACAATGCTGGTGAAAAAAAATCTATATTTTCATTTGTTTGTTTGTGTTTCATGAAAGTGTTGTGTATGAAGTATCTTTATTTATGGATAAAAAGATAATAGTTGTTGTGGGTTTTCTGTAATTCTTTGTTAATGCCGACGCTGGACATCTGATAGTGGTTACAGGAGGACAAAAATGTAAAGCTATTTCTGATTTGAAGAAAAAAATTGCGCGATCGCGTAATGCTGAAAACCAGCAAAATTGAAACGTTCTCCGCCAACTGTGGAACAGAACGAGTCAATCCTGTTAACACGTTGCATAACTGGTAGGTTTTTAGGCTAGATTCGCTTCGAAAAGTTGCAGATAATCTGATGGTGTTAGACTGCAAGTGTAACTTTTCTGACTTGCATTCCACTCAACACATTTTTGACTTGGTGGACATGTACTCGATTAATTGACTCGATTAAATTGAACTGATGTATTTGATATAAATTTGTATTAATCCTGAAAAATTATGAAATCATACTTCATTCATTCGCGCATTAGTCTTGGCAGCGTTCAGCGGACGAAGTAAACATCAAACTACTTGGACCATAACGTCAGAGCGAGTAGCAGACAAAACTATCACAGTCACGTGACACAAACCGGCCAATCAGAAGCGATGACGCCGGATGTGAAATTCCTGCTATCTTACCGTGGTAATAATCGGACAAAGTCTGAATAATTTGAGAAAGAAACTCGAATTGGTTCATTATTTGTATGAATGCGAGTTTTTTGGTCGACTTCGGTAAATTTCGCGCTGCCTCGCAGTGATGATTGTATACGAAGCTGTCGTCTGATAGGCGAAAGCGATCCGCGAAGCCAGCGAAGTTTCGACCATGATATGAAAGGACAAAATCGCGATAGGTCGTATCAGGGTCGATTAAAAACGCTAAAACGATTGTACTACACAATTGTAGGAAAATGGATGATAGTTCATGAAATTTGAGTGGTCTTGTACATTTTAGGATACTCAAGGTCTATTTCAGGTAAGTTTATTATCGATTCACTGCCACTAGGCCACACGGACAGAACTTCAACTTGGTAGTACATGTACTATTGAGTGAGGAGAAGAAGAATTCGTGGTGACCTAATATAGGCTTACAAATTGTACAATGATCTCGTAGACGTGGAGTGGAGCGACTTCTTTAAGTCACCAAGTTGTGCCAGTACGAGAAATGCAGACAAAAAGTATTTATTCAACGTAGACGTTCAACATACGAAGGACTCGATTTCGATCTAAAACTGTGTAAAAGGTTACCCATAATTTCTGCTGTTACGTCAATTGAAATGTAGAGACAGAGAGTAGACACACAGATATAATTCTTTCTCCTTTACCAGTGTTCTCAAATTCAGTGTTCATCATTAAACAGCTTCAAAAACAGATTGACACGATGTTCAAAGACTACATGTACTGTGAGAGAGAGAGAGAGAGATAGAGAGAGAGAGACAGAGAAAGAGACAGAGAGAGAGACAGAGAGAGAGACAGAGAGAGAGTGAGAGTAGCCATAAGTACTGATCAAAAGATCAGATAAAGGCCTCGCGGCCTAAGACATCTGGGCCTGTATGCACGTCAGTCCGTTTAGTGGACTAATCGCGTTTATCCTCAGGGGCGGATCAGTTCATTTTTTTGGGTGGGTGGGTTTCCAAACTTTTTTAAGACCGAGAAGGAAGGGGGATTTTAAGGCGCCTATATACGTACCCGTTTGCAAGCAGATTTTGCTCTCGATCCGGCACCGGATAGGCAGCAAAAATACGCTTGACATCCACACGGAACGATTACACCGAGACCGCGCAATCGAGCGATTTTTACTTACGTGAAGCGAGGTCAGAATTTAGAGTTACGGCCCTTTTCAGAGCCATGGCAACGACGCTTCCACGTGTAGTCTATGCGTGAGACCTGCCTGTCGTATAGGAAAGGCTAACCTATTCGAATTTTCGCGTATAAAGTTATCGCACCTCCGAGGTCCGATAGAGCCTAAACGCGTGTAAATAATATTATGGCCGCCATTTTTTTTCTCCAAGCACGACAACGGCGTTTTCTGCGAAGAAACAGGATTTTCCGGGACCAAACTAAGCCATGAACAGCATTAATTTATCAAGGCTGTATGTTGAATGCATCAGTAGGTCGGGAAAGCTTCAACTTTTTACAAATCGAATGCAGGTCAACGCAGATCTACGTACGCTGCAAAGAATCTGCACCACCGCTTCGTTGTGTGCATGTTTGCACAGAAAACGCTGTATTTCGGGATACTAGAAACCCCATCCAAAGAAAATGTAAGCCATGAACAGCATTAATTTATCAAAGCTGTATGTCGACTGCATCAGTAGGTCGGGAAAGCTCCTATATTTTAAAATCCGACAGGCAGGTCTCACGCATAGACTACACGTGGAAGCGTCGTTGCCATGGCTCTGAAAAGGGCCGTAACTCTAAATTCTGACCTCGCTTCACGTAAGTAAAAATCGCTCGATTGCGCGGTCTCGGTGTAATCGTTCCGTGTGGATGTCAAGCGTATTTTTGCTGCCTATGCGGTGCCGGATCGAGAGCAAAATCTGCTTGCAAACGGGTACGTATATAGGCGCCTTAAAATCCCCCTTCCTTCTCGGTCTTAAAAAAGTTTGGAAACACACCCACCCAAAAAAATGAACTGATCCGCCCCTGAGGATAAACGCGATTAGTCCACTAAACGGACCGACGTGCATACAGGCCCTGAGGACATATCTATCTATCTAAATTAATTCTCCTATAAACTGTCCTCGCAAATGACGTCACGTTATTGATGACGTCGCACATGTTGGAATTTCGCCATTCCATCAAATTGCCTACCTCCCCAGGTGTTTCGAAATTATTCTCCTGGCATAGGATTGAAATTGTACTTGCAAATGACGTAACGTTATTAATGACGCCAAATTTGGCTATTCCGTCAATTGTCATTTCAATCATTTTTCGACCGGTAATTTCGAGAATACGACCTTAAAAAACCACTTTCTCTTCAAGCCTCGATTCTGAAAATTTGATACGTTCAATCGGACCTAACTTCCAGTTAGTGTGCAAAATCTCAAGGAAATCCGTCCAGTAGTTTTTGAGATATAAGCCGTGGAGACGGGACAGACAGACACACACACACACAGACAGATAAAAACCGCTGGCGCTGAACCTCCAGGTTTTGGCATTTAAGAAAAGATTGGGTTCGAACCCGCAACCTCTCGAGAAAAGAGGGGGAAAACACACACACACATAAAAACACAAAAAAACCACAACCTCTCGAAAAAAGAGAAGAAAAAAAACGTTTCAGCGCAGAATCAAACCTGGTCATGCATGACCAAGAGTCGAACGCTCGACCAGCTGAGCCATTAGAGAATTGCTATGACGGAGTGTTTATAAAGCATGTAAATCCATTTCTAAGCTATCGGCCCAGGAACAATCAACCATATGTTTTAAACATGATGGATAGGTTCAGGAAGCTCCTATTATGACATGCTTTGCTTTCCTTTGGCATGTCATAGACGCTGAATTAACACTCACACAGTCACACAGAGGAGGAAGTGTATTATAGATGTTCAACCCAGACATGTGCATTCGTACTCATTCAGTGATTCACGCACACACCGTGTGTGGTTACCGTGGTTACGTTGTGTTTTCTTCGCGTAGACACTGATCTATATCTAAATACGTGGAGTAGATAGAAAAAAATGGCTAGCAAGAAAAAAGAGAGAAAGGCAAGGGCAAAAAACTTCAGTGAAACCGAAATGAGTGTGTTGGTCCTGAAATGCGCCGCTTACATAAAATCTAAGCGCAAGAAGGACTTGCAGGACGGGCGTGAGGCTGGTGTTGAGGAAGAATGTGAAGTAGACGTGCTTGCGAACGTGGAAGAATGTGGAGGTGGTTTGTAACTTTGTTCATGTAGCAAAGAACGTGTATGATTACTTGTGTTTGTGAGTGTAGATTGTCTATGAAAGATTGTGTAGAGTTAACACGTGCAAAATGCGTGATAGCGTCATAAGTGCCTGACGACGTCATTCTTTCGGTTGCTGTGCCTTTGAATAATTCTGGGTTTGACTGATTTCTTTATGGATCTCGTCGGTGATGGCCAAGATTTCCTTTCGATGGAATCGAAACTTTCTGAACACCTCTTCATCATTAAATACTTCTAACGGGTGCCTTCGGTCTCGGAATACTCGGTTTTTCCTTAACAGATTGTCATGAATTCGTTTCTTAAGTACAATCGCTGCCATCTTGCCTCTCTCGATAACCCCGGTTTATCTATTTATCTTGCCGACTTCGGGAGAATAGTTTAACACTCTGCTTTGACGCGAGTTTAGGGCTAAATCGCCGTCATGAATAGGAGAATTTAAACCGAAGTCAAGATAAATCGGGGATAGGAGATAAATCGAGTGTTAAAAAGATAAATCGCCGTCGTGAATATGGGCCAAGAACAATAAAAATACAGCCAGAGAACTACCAGAATCGGCGATAGGCCCTGGACGCCTAAGCAAGCCGAAGAATTCTATTCTATTCTATTATATTCACCCTTCTCAAAAAATCTCCTCGCAAATGACGTCACGTTATTCGACGTCAAATGATCACGTCACAGATTTTGCAAAATGGAGTCTGTTGAATCGTTTTCATTGCAACACCAAAATGTAAAAAAGTCACTTTCTTTTCAAACCTCGATTCTGAAAATTTGATAATATTGAATGGGACCTAACTTCCAGTCAGTGTGCAAAATCTCAAGGAAATCCGTCCAGTAGTTTTTGAGATATAAGCCGTGGAGACGGGACAGACAGACACACACACAGACAGACTAATAAAGTCTGTAGGACCTCCAGTAAACCTGGAGGGATAAAGTCTGTAGGACCTCCAGTAAACCTGGAGGGATAATCCGACCAAAGTTAGAAAGCGCTAAGATGAAGGAAGGGCTTTGGAGGCAGTTCTGTTGCAGTGGTTTTATTATGTACGAGCAATGGACCATTACTGTGCCAGAAAGCAGAGGAAATCACCATTAAATTGGGCCCCCCCCCCTTCCCCCGCTAATGAACACCAAACATTTCCCACCTTTATTTGGCCCCTTCATGATAATCTGATTGCAACTCTTGTCTCCAGTCCTTTTCTTCAGCATTGTGTTTTCCCCTTTCGCGCATGCAAATTGGTTATCAGCGGCATGTCAATCGAATGTTGTGTCAAAGATAAAGATAGAACATTAAAGTCCACGTTTATGGGACAAAATGAATTTATCGTGTACTAATTTGATAAACAATATAACATCAAGCAACTGCCGACAGCGTTGATCTCAAAACGTGACCTTGCTCAGGAGGGAGGTATCATATGTCTTATTAAGCGGCGTCTGCTGCGAGGGGCTTCTGGTAGGCCCGATGCTGCTTACAGAGCTATGTCGCCAGACTGGTGATGGCCCATCTGGAGTCGACAAAATCGAGAATGCATGGTCCTTCGCCTCGTTAGGTGCATCCCAGTGTGGCTCAAGAGACCGATGCGTGAGCCGCTCACCAGAGGGCGGTAGGGGGTACTAGTTTATTCTTAAGTGGGAGCTATGGGCAGCAGCCTTCTCTTTTCTTTGGCTGAATTGGGAAGGAGGGTTCCTTGACTGTTTCCTGAAGAGGTGACTGTCCTCTGTAGGGACGCACGCCAGTGTCATCTTTCACTGGTGCCTGCTTCAAGCTGCTTTGGGGGTATGCCACAGAGCCGGAAGTGTTCATTTACACAGTTCATGAATGTCCTGGTGATTAGTTTCCTTTCATCCATGGGCTGGAATGATGTCTTTCAGGTTGTCCTAGATAAGGTGAGAACTGATTTGATTGAAAGAACTCGCATCTCGGTGAAGTCTGTATTCTGTGCATATATCGGGTCTTGATCTGATGCAGCTCTGATGCCTGCCGGAAGCCTCTTTCACTGCTCGGGATGGCCCCTGGCTGTGCTGATGAAGAGAGCTCCAGAAGCCCAGCTGTCAAGGGCTCCGGCTGATGAGAGAGGCACCAAACGGTTGTGGTCGAGCTTGTTCTAGCCTTGGAAAGAAATCCGTGTCCATCACTTTAGAAGAAGGCGAGAACTCCAAAGAAGGCCGGGGAGGTTGAGCAGAGGTTTCAGAGTCTGACAGAAGACAAATGCGCCCGACTAAAAACATGAACAACAAAAGACACTGTAGAAGCACAAGCATCTTCAGTCATAGAGAGTTTCACCTCCTGCTCAACTTCCATAGCCATGTTTCAATCTGCGGCGCTGGTACAACTCCTTTAAGGTAAAGTTAAAGGCACCTTTAATATTGCGACTTTCCTGCCATTATTATTGCAATAGGTGCTGATACCATGGACCTTTACCCCTTGGTCATTGCTTTATTGTTATAATCGCCTCTTCACCACATCATCTCTCTGCGAAACATACAACACGGCTACGATTGAACAGGCCACAGTTAGCGTTCACAGTTTTCCAGATCAGCCCACACGGGTGCACATTTCACTCCTGGCAGGGGGAGGCCATGTCAGTAAAGCGCCTTGCTCAGAAACGCTACTCTAGGATCCTCATATTTTCGAACGCCGTACTCAAAACAGGCAAGCGACTGGAGAAGGTCCAGGGCTCAAACCCATCGGTTACAGAGCACTCACGTAACGAATATCTACGCTCGATCTCGAATGCAAGGGAATGTTCGAGTGATTAGGTTTTACCGCCTGTCAGCCTTTGTAGGCTGTCAAAGCCATTGATGACAAAATCACGAGGGATGGTTGGATTAGGAGAAAGTCACGCATCGATTTCCCTAGTTAATTTACTTATACGAGACGCGTTGCGTTTATTTTCACACACACCCTAACCCATAGAAAGCCAACTGTTAAGGGAGCTCTGGATCCTGAGGCTGGAGAGGGAGGAGAAGAACTACATTGCTGTATTGCAATAGTTTACTGTCCTGTATATCACGTCTTCGAATGAAAATGTTCTCGAGACAAAAATGCCGTGAAGTGGTGTTTGGCAATTGTGTGCAACTGCTGAGAAATGATCCCTTGCGCCGAAAGTGAAGAGAGATCGGTCAAGGAGAAACACGATCCAATCTTGAAAGCATGTGGGTGTCGACTCCACTTTAATTCCATATTTTCTTATCCGCGAAGTATCCGGTATAACATTGCCTACAACTTGCGTGTTTCACAGAATTATTGGCATTACAAAGCATATGTTTTCATATTTTTCCAACCTTTTATGATGAATGCATTAAAAAGACTACTGCACACATCTATCCATGGCCACATGTACTTAAAAGCCAGATATGTTTTAACATGTTAAAAGCAGCATTGAGTATTTAGATATTTTCAAGAT
>JAWQFJ010007309.1:25000-35000 GCA_034096865.1 Theodoxus fluviatilis
TCAGAAATGATTCACTTGCATAGTGAAGCACAAGCATGGGGATTTCGATGAAAGACCACTGGGACTTTCAGGAAAGCATGCAATGCGTTTGTGGTATTATAAAGTGAAACCGTGTGGGCAAAGTTGAAAGTCAGTGCAATGCGTCCTGCACATTTCCTGGACTTATTAAACACAGTATTTTATATGTTGTATCTTCTTGTAGCATCTGCATGTACACTGTTTAATTATCTCCCAAAATCCTGCCGTCAGTTTTTAGTTATGTAACCATGTAATACAGTTCCATTGGTTTCATCGGCCAAGCCTGACGCTACGAACTTTAGTTCAGTTTAGCGGCTGATTGAGGTCTCTGAGTGTCGAACACAAACGCCGGTTTCATCGATAGTTTACTGTCATCAACTTAATGATGCAAGATTAAATTCATCTTTATGCTTCCAATTCCTAAACTAGATAACAGATCATCATCAAATTGTAATTATTATTCCCTGGGGGAACCCCGACACTGCACCAAATTTTATCAGAATCCGTTTTGGAACTTTTTATTTATTTTGCCAATTAATGAACCAATAAACGATTCAATACAAAAAGATAACCTTGGTGAAGGTGACGAGATTAGATGCAGACATTAAAATAAAAAAGCAGTTCAAAACTGCGGATTACAGCACACTGCAGCGAGAGGTCATCAGGAATGAAACAATCAATACATTGTCGTGTCACCATTGGAAGTTCCTTGTCCTTTTATCGTGCGTTTCATCACGTGCACAATATCCGTGCCGTGCCTTTGCATTGCTTTTTTAAACATTATAATCCACATTCATTTTTTTCTCTGCATAGAAAAGACAAATTCTCCACAGATGAGTAAATATGAATATTTTCTACATTAGAATTGTTTTTAAATTATTCAATCAGCAATTGACAGGAAAGGCAAATGATGATGATGTTTCTAGCTTTTGACAGGCTCACATATTTGGAGGGCAGCTCCAGTTTGTTTGGAACAGGGTGATCGGTGGAACAACCGCGGTAAACAAAACATTGGGCGTACTCATGTAGCCTCTGATTAGAAGGCTTCAATCGCCTTTTTCAGTGGTTTGTGTGTGTGTGTGTGTGTGTGTATGTGTGTGTGTGTGTGTGTGTGTGTGTGTGTGTGCGTGCGTGCGTGTGTATGCATGTGTGTGTGTGTGTTGTTTTATTTTTGGGGGGCGTGTGTGTTTGTGTGTGTGTGTGTGTGTGTGTGTGTGTGTGTGTGCATGTGTGTGTATGCATGTGTGTGTGTGTGTTTTAGGGGGGGCGCGTGTGTGTGTGTGTGTGTGTGTGTGTGTGTGTGTGTGTGTGTGTGTGTGTGTGTGTGTGTGTGCGCGCGCAAGCGTGTGTGTGTGTGTGTATGTGCGTGTGTCTGTCTGTCTGTGTGAATCCGTCCGCCCACCCGCCCGGACGTCCGCCCGTCCGTCCGTCTGTCCGTCTCTCTGTCAGTCTCCATTTTTCAACTACGTGCCTGCCTCTTTAAAAAGATGTTTGAATGCAATCGACAAAATCATATATAAAGCAGGAAATGCCAAATCATGTTAGTGGATTTACCCATGTCTGTGAGATTTCACTCGAATGCTAGTGATAGCAGTATCATGGGAATTGTAATGGTGGAGATTACTCCGGAAATACTATTCATCCCTATGCTTCGATACATCATAAATAAACATCCTTATTCTGGCCGCTTCTTTGCTCACCACCATGAATGCTCATATCGGTCCCTTGATATCTTTTTCATTACTGCCCTCTTGTGAGGGATCAAAGACATCCTTCTGGGAGAGTGTCGTTTCTTTCGGTTGACTGTTCTGTTGTTATAACGGAAGAGTTCTGCTTTTAAGTGAAATATGTGCATGCGTGTACACTGCCGACGGGAACTAGCTTTGAGTTTTATAGAATAAAAAGTGAAAGGGTAGACTTTATGTGGAGCATTTTCTATTGTGTCATGCGTTCAAATGGTTTTTCATTGGTCATAGGATGCACTTTAGTGTGCATTTTCTTGAAACAAACACGGAAACTTTTCCATGTATCAACTTTTTTTCTGATCTGTTCACACCCTGCGACAGCGCAATTGAAGATGGGTGGAGAACAAGATAATTCTGATGTACGCGGTATGATATGGGTATTTAATGGTTGTTAATTGTTGTGGAATGTTTTATCCAATATTAAGATGTAGAAACATGCGATCTGTCACGTTAGCATGGGACAACGTGTTGGGGGTTCCCGATCAAATGTGTGGTCGCCCTGCAAAGCGAAATAACAGCACAGAGAGAGAGGGAGAGAGAGAGAGAGAGAGAGAGAGAGAGAGAGAGAGAGAGAGAGAGAGAGAGAGAGAGAGAGGGGGGGGGGGAGAACAAACGTACGGTTTCTTGAAGAGGCCTCTGGCCTATTTCAAGTACATTATCCAAAAACATGAAGAAAACAGCTGGTGGAATATCCATGACTGGAAAGAAATAGAAATACATGTATATATGCATCAAAATAAAAGGCATTGTTTTCCGGTGTGCTTTTAGCTCAAGATAAACGTTGGAAAGCTTTGTATAGATATATACTTGCGGCTCTAATTACATTCTCGGAGTCACTACTCATTAATATTTTAACAGGATTCTCACAGGATGAAGCTACTCGTAGACGCGACGCCAGATAACGTTCCCGCAGATCCTGTAACGCTGGACATTCCAACAACAAGTGAAATTAATCCTCGTCCATTTCTCTTCACTATGGACAAATTTTCTCGCCTTTACATGTTGCATATATATCTGCTTATGTACATGTATATACAATTAAATATGCCATTAAGTTTGAGAGAGAGAGAGAGAGAAAGAGAGAGAGAGAGAGAGAGAGACTACATCGACACAAACAAGCATATACACAGATAACGAGACAGACACACTGATAACCAAAGAAATAGAAGCAGGGATGTATTGGAATAACAGTAGAGACAACATTAATTGCATAACTTAAACAGTAAGGGATAGGTTCTCTGGAGACACAAAGGACTCAAACTAAATTAATGTAGCGTTTGTTTTGACAGAAACCAAAGAAATGAACGAAGGCAGTATGTTGTTACCACTTTAATGGAAATGTTGGAAAGTGATGAACAAATTTCGATTTTGGTCTGCTCGAAAGATAATTTGCTGCTGTTAAGCTTAATTTAATTTTGTGCTGAAGACAACTGGTCCCTTACATAAAATATGTATTCCATTGTCTACATTTCGTGCACGAATGTGTGTGTGTGTGTGTGTGTGCGCGCGCGTGTGTGTGTGTGTGTGTGTGTGTGTGTGTGTACTATGCATGTTCGTGCGTATGTTCGCCATTCATTCTCCACTTGGCCTTTCTTCCTCTTTTCGCCACACAATACAAATGCTTATTCTTTGCAGTTCGTTTTCTGGTGTCTTTTCTCCATCATATGTAGAACTCTTTCCATCTTCCCAGTCATTCGTGCACCATTCCTGTCTCTGTGAATGTGACGTTGTGCCACATTGTAAAGAGATATAGCAACCGTCTCCTTTAGTTATGTATTTTATTCTTCTCGCTTCGTTTTTACGATGAAAAAATGTCTCCTGAGATCACGCTTTTATGTCCCTAAAGTAATCATTTCACATTTTTACCTTTCACACCATACGGAGAGAGCAGAATGAACAATCCCCCGACACGTTGTGGAAAATGAACCTTGTAAAAGATGAAAATACAACAGCTCTGAGCAACAAGAAATGACTCAGTCCACGGGATTGTCATACGCATTAGTTTTTGCTTTCTGTGACAACCAGGGGCTGCTGGCGAATCCATGCTACGTGATGTTGGCTGACAATATGTCAGTGGTGACAAAACCGTCCTCGGACAAAACTGTCTTTGCACAAAACCAGAGAATGGAACAATGGTCTCCACCAAAGACAATATATATCAAGCAGTGTTTGAATTATGCACGCAACTGAGAATGTTTTCTGTGCAATGTCTGGTAATGAAGTTTATGTAATATAAAACACCTGGCTTTTATTTACAGTTTGTGTTTGGCATAATCATAACAGGCTGTTCTTGTCAAGACTGAGCAGGGCTTGTCTCCACAGGGATGACCACAGCTGTCAAAGTGCGGATTGTCAAAGACAGAGGAACAGAAAATCACTTTGGCATGTAATGCTTGCTCTATGGTCCTTTGTAGAACTGGACACCTGGAAGTTACAGAAGGTTAAAAACAAGAAGTCTCTTACTTTGGTGAGAGAACTTTGTGGCGCACACAACAATCAGCCAAAGCACTCATTTGGGAAGACTTGTTTCAAAGTCTGACTCCTTTATGGACGCAAATGTGCAAACAATGTTTGCCGTTCTGTAGATTGATGGAAGACCGTAACTGAGCATCACTGCCGAGCTTGATTGATAATTAGAAATGTATGAGTCAATTAGTTGCTAAAACGAACAATGCGGAATCTTGTTTGCACTTCAATCAATGAAGTAGACCCACCCAATGACGTAATGGTATTTCTGTTTTAAATGTATGCAAAGTTATTTGTGTTTATTTTACAAATGCTACGTTTCTGATCGAAACTATGAACGTTTCTCAACAGCTAACCTGACTCGGAAGTGCCACCAAGGTCAAGTGTGCATTCACGCACACACACGCATGCACGCACATACACAGACACAGACACAGAGAGAGAGAGAGAGAGAGAGAGAGAGAGAGAGAGAGAGAGAAAGAGAGAGAGAGAGAGAGAGAGATTCTAAGCTGCAAGATAACTTAAACTTACAGGGACAGGGGTAAAAAACCTGTTCCAATTAGTCAGACTCTCAAGCTTTGGTAGAAACGTACGGCGCAGAGAAATTAGTTTTCGGTGCAATGGGAGATCTCAAGTAGGAATAGCTTTCGCGATAATTGCAATGGGTGAGAAGACCAATGAAAAGTGTCAGCCCAAAATTGTATTTACATTCAACAGATTGGATGTCAGACTGATCCAGAAACGTTACTGTCTTTGAAGTAAAGAGGGACTAGTGTACTTGGCAAAAATGGCTCCTCCTTTTAATCTAGGAGTAACCTGCTACATTTTAAAAGGGATTATGTTGTAGTGCAGGAAGATGTCACGAAGATGTAATGATGTCCAAAGGTGTGTGCACGTGATCTGTGCATTGAACAAATGACAGTGCGGACGGAGGGTGTTTTCTTTAGCTGTTGCCTCTCTATTGTAATTTTCCACGTATTGATATGCTGGAGAAATAATGCCGTTTTGATATATATTATTCTGGTACAGTTCCTATAACATTTTTTCATGTACAAGTATAGGTATGTACTAGATCTATTGTTTTCTTCTGGGCAGCTGGTTGGCTGGCTTTCTGTTTTTCCATCTTTCTGTTGGTTTTAAGTCTTGCTTGTCTGTCTGTGCCTGTCTGTCTTCTCATTCTTTTTTTCGTTCTTACTCTCCATGTTTTCTCTCTTCCCGTTTTCTTTCTTTCTGTCTGCAGCCATTTTTTTCTTCCCATTTAGAGGGAATTGGGGTGATTATATGTATATTCAAATACGACATGTATGTTAACGCCATGGCCAAGGAAAAGACCTACAAAGGGGTACACACAAACTTGCATTTACGGCAGACAAATATTGACAAAATCAAATAATGCGATACGCGCAAGACGTATATCACGATACGTGATTCAATTTGTGTTTAAAAAACCGTGTGCCTAATATAGATGGAGACGGTGAGAGCGAATTAGATCCTCACATATATCACCCCTTTTCTCTAAATTGGATTCGACTGCCATATATCTTTCGCCATCCACGGACTGGTTTTAGAATGGCATAGTGTGCCTCGTAAAAGTGAAAATGTGAGGGAAATCTTCGAGAAATCCGACGTTGGAGAGATGGATTTGCAATTGCCAAACGATATAAACCACGAATAAAAAAGAATGAAAATCACAACAATTAACGCTCGCGCACACAGACGCACACACATACACACACACACACACACACACACACACACACACACACAAACACACACACACAAACACTCACACACACAAACACTCACAAGCACACAAGCATACACAAACACACATACATACACAACGGACACATGCACACACACACACACAAACACACGCACACACACAAAAACACTCACAAACACACAAGCACAAACAAACACACTTATATACACAACGGACGCATGCACACACACACACACACACACACACACACACACAAACACTCACATACACAAACACACAAGCACACACAAACACACATACATACACAACGGACACATGCACACACATACAAACAAACAATAAAACACACATACACAACTTGCACGCGCGCGCACACAAACACACACACGCACGCACGCACGCACGCACGCACATACACACGTGTCCATGCAAGCATGCTTGCACCCACACACGCACGTAGGTATACAAACACTTTCACTAAAGGGTGCAAACACATTCATTCAACTCTTAAATTGCAGACATTCTTTGGTATGTGCGTCCAACGAAGATAATATCAATGCAGTGGTAAATCTTTTGAAGCACACATGACAGGGTCTATTAGTCGGGACAATAGCACCAAGTGTTGCCCTGCCTCCATCCCCTTTGACAACTCCTGTATTTCATTTCTGTATTTCTTTATTCATGTAGCATCACTCATTTCATTGAACCACGATCGTTAAAAATGTTTCTTGTAAAAAGTTGATCATTGCCAAGCACCTTGAAAGAGTTAGGAGTGCACTTAGTCCTCAGCAGAAAGTCATCTCGTGCGCCTGCTCCAGAAAACCATGGTAACGGCTGGCTGGAGAGGAAGATCACCAGATGAAGAAAACGTTATCAGAGAAACGCTGGAGATGGAATCTCTCCTGGTAGGCCGACACTCACGTCCCTCGTGGTCATGACTATCCACATCAAATTAGAAAGGAAATCTGGCCAGGATCCCATCAGGTATCATCAATAGTCCCTGTGGTCATGACTATCCACATCAAATTAGAAAGGAAATCTGGCCAGGATCCCATCAGGTATCATCAATAGTCCCTGTGGTCATGACTATCCACATCAAATTAGAAAGGAAATCTGGCCAGGATCCCATCAGGTATCATCAATAGTCCCTGTGAAGGGGCTGTCATCTATCATCATCGATTCAGTTTCCTCACGCCATTGCCCTCAAACTCTGCACCATCCTAGACCCTCTCACCCTGATTGCTCCCCTCTCTTGCATTCCCCTTCCTCTATTTTCAAACTTTTCCCTCATTGCCTCGTAACAGTTTCAAAAGGGCATGCTGTCTTTGAATTTTGCAGACCAGCAACAAATGAAACGTCGCTTCCTTGTTTCTTTTCGGTTCGCACCAACCACTATTTTTTGTGGTTGTTATTACCAATCCTGTTACTCTTGCTGTTCTGCCAAGGATGATCGGGACATGTTCCCCGTATGGAGGACAGTCACGTCCCGAGAGAGAAAAACCATAACTGAGTTCGGCTTTAGGATTACAACCACATTCCCGCTAACAAATGTGCTCCAAAGATGTATGCGGGAGATGCTTGAGCTCGCAAATATCACCACGCAGAGCTGAAAACGTCTCGATGGCGACTGCAACAGTTGTAAAGGCGCCGTCGAAGAGCACATCAGGAAGAATGAAGTCGAGAGGATCCAGTGGTTGTGGCACATGAAGAGGTAGAGGGAGCGGACTACAACTTCCTCGCAACCCTCAGAGCTTGTCTGCAAAGGGTGTGGCAGCATGGGTGACCCTGCACAGGAAGCGGGAGTGCCGGGTACGGGCAAAGAGGATTACTAGACGGACAAGGAGACCAGCTACCCGACTTAATTATTCTTTCGGCCCTTTTCAGGATCGCATAACTGTGACGGTTCAGTGATAAATGTGGTAAACAAACCGTCATTCGCGTTGAGTATGAGACGAATCTTCAGTAGTTGTTGAGGCGTGAAAAACACTACCGAACAGAGTCTGACAGAGATTGTCAGAAGGAAGGTTGTATTGTTAAATTTGAATTAATATGATAGTACTAATTATGATTCAAATGCCTTTGGTGGGTTGGGCGGTTGGGTAGTGGGTAGTTGGTGAGAAATTAATGTTTTAATAATATATTATTTTGGCGGGAACCCGAACAGAAAGTCTCCGCAGTTAGTAAAACCTGTCCTGATTTGTCCGAATTGACACCTCGGTATCCCGGCATACTTTGAGGTGGTTGAGTTGTACAAATTGAATTGAGCGGGAACGTCGCCGCCACACCATTCCAGAGAAACCAACAGAAAGGTTGAAATCCGGCCCACAACCACAGGTATTGGTCTAGCCTCAGCTGTGCAGAGCGTTCATGTTCGAAATGCCTACCATCGTCACCACCCGCCTCAAACAGTGAAGACGGGAAGATGACTCCTTGAGCGCCATCCTACAGCGTTTGCTTAGAGCTCGTTGCAAGAACACTATCATCGCCTGCCGACCATCTCAAGGCTTCATCATCTCCGTTCTCGCGTAAAGATGGATCTCACTCCTATCTCTATCAGAAACTGTTTCATCTTGTCCCCCAGGAGGTGTGAAAAGTCACTGTCATTGGATTATGCACTGTGAGGACGCTCATCCTATGTGACTGTTCAATGTGTGATTTTTCCTCACTGAATTTGGGACGACACATCGAGCTGGTGTGGGTTTTCCATTCATTTGTCCTCTCCTTGTTGATTGACGTGACTCATGATTCCACTTGGTTTGTGTTTTTGCTTGGAATTGTAATATAGTGGGTTGGTGAGTAAACACTACGTTGTTTTTCCCGCTATTGTGAGTCACGTTTCATTTATAGACAAATTGCCTACTTTCTTTAATTAAATTTGACATTCATGTCCTTGCCTACTCCTTGGTGTTCTAGTTTTGTGTGAAACATCGCATGGAGTTGAATGCATCACAGGGCATGTATAATCCCCTAGACATGTAAATTGATTTGTGAAATCACAAACTGGAGGTGCGGATAATTATTTTAGCACCTCAGGATGCGCCACCGTGACAAAACTCATCACAACAGAGTATGCAGGTCGAGTAGCTGGTCAAGCTGTCCCTCTGGGAGATCCCAGCCAACCAAGACGCTTTTCCGAGTCACGTGACCTACCAATGCGCCATCATTGCCTTTCGAGACAGACGGTTGTCTACTTCCACTAATATTCTCGCCCAGGAACAGAACAGTAATCTGTCACACTACTCAACGCTTGCCGTCTGAATCACCACGGAGGTCTTTGACGATTTTTCCCGTGTGAATAAGAACATTGCTGAAACGCCTGTCTCCCCTCTGAGGAGACGTGTAACTGAGCCTAATCAAACCATTGCAGTGAAACAAAAACATTAGTGTAAACGCATGGTGTGTGTGTGCGTGTGTGCTTGCGCATATGTGTGTGTGTGCTTGAGCACTTGTGTATGTGTGTGTGCGTGTGTGTGTGTGTGTGTGTGTGTGTGTGTGTGCGCGCGCGCGCGCGCGTGCGTGAGAGAGAGAGAGTGAGAGAGCGAGAGAGAGAGAGAGAGAGAGAGAGAGAGAGAGAGAGAGAGAGAGAGAGAGAGAGAGACTTTGACTCTTTATTTGTCGATGTCATAGGCGCATAGGCAAAGGGGTGAATCAGTGACAAACGCAACATGCAAATACATTTTCAACAAATGGACTCTTGATCTTACACCATATCCGCAAATTACATCTCAATTATGACAATACCAGAACATAAGCTTAAGTAAACAGGAATATAATAGAAAACAAAAACTCCTTCCTTTGGCAAACTCTCTCCACGATACCAGTTGTACATTCTTACGTTTATTATTTGTTCCTGCATGTATGAAAGGCGGAAACTTCTAGAGGCGAAATATCCTGACCAACAACAAAGGCGGCTTCTTCCTTCTGTTCTCCAAATCATCAATAAATCTGTTTTCACTCTGACACAATAGCTGTCAAAATTCTAGGCCCTAGATATCAAATAATGGGAAGGTCAAGGGTAGGGGTCAGCCAGAATTGTGTCATAACA